>DWLI01002107.1:0-13829 GCA_018249915.1 Cecropterus dorantes dorantes
TACCATCAGGTGGACTACATGCTCGTTTGCGACTTCAATATTATATATAAAAAAAATGCAGTCCACCTGACGATATGTAGTTACTGCCTCTCATGGACATCTGTAAGCAGCTTCATATAGAACAGGGGTTCTATTTGAAGTCGATCACAGATGCATTGCTATTCACGAGGATTAAGATGCTCGACCATGAGCCGGCGAACACACCCTTTCACCGAAAGGCTAAAACTGCTTCATGCTAGAAATAGGTGTGGAGGTGGTGCCTCTTAAACTACATTGGTTTAATCACCTTGTATATTAATGTATATGCGATTTAAAATGCTTTGTTACCGATATTTCAACCTAGTTACATGGATACGGCGAACCTGAGTTCGAACTCAAAAAGTGCGAGGTTTGCAGTGACCATGATCCATGCAACTGGGTCGAAATATCGGCAGTAAATAAATGAAAACCACGCGTAGTAACGACCCATTATATTTTATGATATATAATTCCCGCGATAAACTACCTATTACCCACGGCTCTGTCCGCTTCGGCCATTTTCAACGATAAAAGTATATATATGTTTGACAAAAATACAACCAAATCAGATCTGTAGATTTTACGTAAAAGAGGATGTATATATATATATATACATATATATATATACATGCTGACAGACATTTGCCTTTGTAATATAATCCTTTTTTACTTAATGGAAATAGCAAATGGATTGTAAGCTCATCTCATTACACCATTTTGAAATGTAAATAATTTCAGACAGAAAAGATAAATATTTTCTTAAAAAATCAAATAACAGCATACTATTTTGTCTATGCCTATATAAATAGATGTACCTACTTAATATCTTTCTTCCGTATACAGTTTTAATTTAGCAAAAAGGGAACTAAAGCAATTAGACGTATAAAAATAAACCTTAGTTTTACGTCTGCACTAGATCAATTTGGGCAGTTAATTGTTTATGGGGTCAGTCGGTCGTATGGGAGAGTACCTACACTTTCTTCACACGTGAGATTGATGTAACATCGAGTTTTATTAGCTTAAGAAACTACTAAAGCACTAATTTAAAGTTTTTTTTTTATTTATTTATTTTAAGTGTTTTATACTGTAATCAGTAGATAATTAAAAATATCATTAATGGTTTCTCATGTTAGGCATTTCATATTATAAATAACTACATTAACTAAAAATTGTCATATAATATCGCCACAATTCAGGCAAAGTTATCAATGTTAAACATTCTGCATTGTAAACATTCTTCAGTCGTGGGTTACCGACGATCAAAATAAATTCTACACAGCAACCCTAGTTGTTTCACAGCTGTGAATAGTCCACAATATCTAAAAGAGGATGACAACATAAGTACATTAGGTCCCAACTGTGTATATCCTCCAAAATCCTATTCACGCTGCGTCAGTTTCGACAGTTAATTGCCTCCCGGAGGTCAGTCGGCTGCACCCACAATGATGAGTGAATGGCAACGCAAGTTTACTATCTGCCGGTATGATAATAACCAAGAAGCTACGAAACTACGATTGAAACGACGTAATGAGAGGCTGAATGGTTTGCGTAGATGGCGCCACGTGTTGCCAAATTGCTCGTATGAATCTGTCACAGTCTACCTAACTGTATCATAGGACCCTAAAACAATGCATACGACACAGTTTTTATGATCATTGTTGTGATTGCTAATAAGCTTTTGATTGCAACTATGCTATGTTATATTTTGACACAGTTACTGTGATATTTACTAGATATCATTAAGTCACATATCAAAAATAAAAATACTTCAATATTTGCAAAAAAGTAACATAAAATCATCAATTGATAGTCATAAGCATGACTCGGAAATCGAACTCGGAAAATGTTCTTTTCCTATTCATTTTTCCTCGTAATGTGTGTGAATTGATATTGCATAAAAACTTGAACATTCACTTACGGTAATTTGAAAAGTGTCACCAAATTCAATCCGCATCTTATTATGCTTACCTGCAATAAAAAGAAAAAAATATAAAATAACATTCAAAAAATTATTAAGCAAGAAATAAATAATAAAAACAAAATGTACGTTCGGCGTACGATTTAAAAACTTATAATTATGAAATGTCAATAAATTTAAAAAGAGAATGACAATTAATGACATGAAAAAATAAATGGTTCCCGCATATTTTTTCGACTTTCAGCAATTTCATCAGCTTGATCAGGACACTCAAAAATGATGATTTATGAAACTTATCAATGTGCCGCATCGATGACCCGTGACCCGTCGACGCTGATTGCTCTGGAAAGTCCTTTTTATTTCTCCATTAAAATATATTCGACGATCTTTTCAATACCGAAACATTAAATACTAATATTTTCAATTGCCGAGTCGCAGGTAAATCAAGGCAAATAGTTACAGCGGATAATCAGTATTCAATTCTTGTCCTAAATCTAATACTTTACCAAGAAAATATTGCAAAAACCAAAGACACGGCTGGTAAAACTGAAATTAGCAATCGTTTTGTTTTTTGGTCTTATAATAATGTAACAGTTTTAGAATTTTCGTTTTCAAAATAGCATCATAAAAATATTATATCATAGATGTTTAGTATATACATTTAGAATGGTTTATTCACTTGCTTTCATTTGATACCCATATTGTCATAATAATTTAAAAATCGTCCCTTCCTCCCGCTTTTTCTCCTAACCAAAAAAATACTCAGGAAAATGAGACGACTTCAATAATATGTCATATGTCACAATTCGTTAAGCCGTTTGGGCTGTAGCGCGTGCCAAAGAAATAGACATACATACACCTACATATTCTTGAAAACATTACCCTTCTCCGTATTTTGCTTAACTAACATATTGAAATCTAAAAGATTTAAAGTCAACAAACATTCACTTACCAACCGCACATTTATCAGTAATCTACTTACAAATCAATAAACTTACTAAACCTTTCCTTTTTTCCCGTAGGTATAAGTATACTACGAGAGCATTACCCGGCAAAAAATGTACAATAGCTACTAAGTTTTAGTGACGGTATAGTTTCGTACATCGTAGTTCGGCCGAGAGCCGATGATCCCTAGTGAACAGTGTGTCAGTTGATTGGACATGTGACAACGGGGCTGACGCGAGTGGATTGATTCCGGCCTCCAGTACACCCCCCCTTTACCCCCTCTCTTACGCCCACCTCACCGCGAATTCCGCGACAAATGTATTTACTGAAACTATCTCCTCCGTATATTGACCCGTCTCAAGCGAAATTTCCACGAACATATTATTTTTCTGACCCCGCAACAGATCGTCGGAATTGGATTAGACCGCGTTATGTTGTGTTGTTTTAGTTATATTTGTATCGAACCGCGAAAAGAAGAATAACGCTATTATTGTTATTTAAAACGGTTTTAGATTTCAGTTCGATTCATTTGTATCTGGAAAAAATCTCCTATCTTAAGAATACCGTCAAAACGATTGATCCACCTTAACAATTTTTTGTTTGCTTAAAAATACTTTCTAAACGTATGTTAAGGTTAATTAATATTAGCATCAACAAAGTCTGTTAAAAGTATTTTTAAAATGGAATACAATCAAATATCTTTAGAAATTAAGGTCAATGTCCGAAATTATAAGCAATCTTCAATTTTATTTATATACGTACCGATATTATAGTCTAGTAAATGATTATCAAGAAACTTATCAAGTAAAGTAGTTGAAGCAACCCGTATAGATTTATCGATAAACCTCCGCGAGTGCTCTCATGTCGTAACAAGTGGTCCCCGTAGGTCAAGCGTCTCTAATATAATATAAAAAGTTGGTCGATAGCTGCTGTATCTATATTTATGAGACAAAAAGTGCTCCCATCATTATTAAGGATAATATCCATCATTCCACGTACTTTCCTTTCGTTCACGGTTCTGTTTCACAGCAAAACATCTACCGAATACATTCAAAAAGAGTTCTACGAGTATATGAATAAACTTTAAGTAAATCTGTATTTCAAGTAGAATAATAAGTTTTTCGTGCGGACTTGTCTGAAAATTATGTGCGATTGGTTTGCAAAAACATCCAGGGGAATAAGTGAAACGTCAGGTCATTTGGCGTTAATAACTTTACACGTGGTAAGACCCTTCATAGTGCGAACCCGCCCAATCAATTTGACTTATAATAGCAATCTTAAGTGCTATCCAATGTGTTGTGATTTGGCGAGAGTAAGAGAGACACGAAGAAGTCCTATTTAGTTGACAAGGGTAGTAAATCTGTGGTTGAATTTTAATATTTATCTATACCTATCTAATATATGAAATGTATGAACTCTTTATATATTTTCCGTTTCTGTATACCAATAAAACTTATTTTATTTTACCATTCGATAACTGCTAAATTGTTATGTTTTTTTTTTATTTCAGTAAGCAGTTGTACACTGTATGTTTGCCAATACAAAAGAAATAAATATTTGTATAAGTTAATATGAGTTATTTACTCATTTAAATTAATTTAATATTAAAATTGTAATGCGATATATTCGACATTTGCAACTCGAGAACGACACGAAAATGTCATATATTAATATAGCGTAACCTTTTCCTCACCTAGAACAAATCGCATATACACTAACATACAACTACGTTGCGAAGGTAACGATGCGTGCCTCGTAAATCATGAATCATTTTACGGGTTAGCAATACTAGGGTGGCCATATATCACTTGTCCGCGTTTCCTGCTTAGACGCATGGGAAATATTTGCAAAGTCGCACTGCGCCCGCTGACGTTCTTGTTGTCAACTCCAGCCAAATGAATAATGTGTAAATAAGTACTTAATATTAACTAATTTTATACACAAGTCAAGCTTTGAGGGTATGATACACCTATGTTCTATGCTAGAGCTGTCCTATGATGGGACTCGTAAGCTAGACTTATGTCATCACATTATCATAGTAGCAATGCCAATTTCAATATTGATGCATTTGATGTATGAATATACATACATGTTCCAAATAATGTGAAGATGTGGTATTTGATATAAGGTGAAAATACGGTGGACAAATTCTCTCAAAATAATTCCGATTTATAATTAATTTCCTCTTGAGCAATAAGTATCAATAAGAAAAGAAAATCTATTGATGAGTCGCCGTTCAGCATTTTAGCATGTTCTTACTATTACAACTTACTAAATCTCTTGAACGGGATGTTTCATTATTTTTAAATTCGTAAATGAATCTATAATAATATTATAAAGCAGTAGAGTTTGTTTGGTTGAACGGGCTAATCTCAGGAACTACTGGTTCGAAGTTAAAAAAACATTTTTGTGTTGAGTAGTAAATTTATCGAGGAAGGCTTTGGGCTATATAACATCACGCTATGTTTATTTGTTGTTTTTCTTTCTTAAAGTAGTAGCGGGTGAAACCGCGGAGCACATCTAGTAATAGATATATCGTGATATCAGAAGTAGTGTTAGCTAGTTTAGAGTATGAAACAAATGTATGTGGCTAACAAGTGGTTCAGTTCGGTAAAGCGGGGAATATTCTCGCGATGAATATTCCAAAATAGACGCCTCTCGGATGTAATGAAGCTTACTTTATAAACGATTCCACTGAATTTCATACATCGCGGAATTTTATTGGAAAGGTCACAATTTCCTCGCCCCATCTCTCTCGCGTTACCTCTCATTGAAATGAGCTTTTATGATGCCATTTTCTTTTGGCAGTCACATTTCATTTTGCAGTTTATTACCGACATTCTTAAGCCACTAAGTAGCAGTGATTTCTAAAGAGTTGACTGGTTATTTTTTAAATGCGTGTACACGAAATTTTGTTCATTTTAAATAACAATAAAATTGAGCTAAATTTAATAAAATTTAAATAATAAATGAGCATGCACTCTACGTGGTAGTAAGTGGCCTACTACCGCACACAGATACTTCTGTAAGTAACTTCACATAGAATAGGGGTTGTATTTGAAATTAATCACAGATTCGTTGCCGCTCCTGGATTAAAATGATCACCTTGAACTAAATCAGCAGGCATTTCCACACTTTCAATCAAACGAATTATTTGCTCCACGCTAGACATAGGTGTGACAGTTCTACCACCTTTCATGCAATCTATATAGGGCAAGTCTTTGTTTCATAAAAATGTTACAACCTAATCATAGTACATATGAACTTCACTGCAAAAGCTACTTCAAACTGGAGCAGTCAGCAAAATGAAAGATCATGTAAATACGAGAAACTATGTCAAACTAACCTAAACAAAACTAATAATCATATTTTTATGTAGTCAAAAACATCCAATAACTAGGTAATCTAAAATATTAGTCGCCTTTCCTCGCATGCGGCGTGGCGACACGCTAGCTAACTAATTTATTCAGCACACAACCCTCGATTTCCTAATTAGAAAATATGCTCGCCCGAGCGTCGCTTATCAGAGTGGCCATACGCGCCACGTTCCGTTTTTCTTGTTACTAACATCGTGACTACAATGAAACAAGAAAAAAAATGAATATGCATTTTTTATCATACTCCTAACGTAACGTAATACACAAATACATACATTATAAAACTAATGACAAATACTTCAAAGTAAATCAATGAATTCGATATTTAACAATATCTTATTTCAAGCAACTTGAATAGCCGTTAAAATATTTCGAAAAAATATGTAACCAAATCAAATTATGTATACAAGAACCAGCATATAATAATATCGTCATTTAAACATAATAATATTTCCGTCCAGTTCGCGTGGTCAAACAGATATTTCCATGTTTAAAAAATATAATTATCCCATTTTATTCCGGACACAGTCTCAATTATTCAACGCTTCAACACTGTCACCCCAGCGTCACTTATCAGGGTGACCACACGCGCGTTCTGTTTGGATAGGACTGTTGTTTTAATGGACATGAGAGTGTTTTGTCGTATCCCCTCGTCTAATTGGCAAGTCCGTCGGGCTGGCGTCAGTTAATTTTTTATTAGTTTTCCGAACGAAATTAATTAGCTTTCGACGGGCGAGGTGACCAAAAAAGCTATTGTTTGCTAGAAACGTAGATTGACGATGAATATACTGTTGAATTTTATATATTACGTGTATCTAAAATTAATTTCGATGCTCAGATACAAAGTAACTCTCAGGTGCTGTGTTTACGTTGATGCATATTTTAATCCGACTTCAAAAAGGAGAAGGCTTTAAGATATAGAGTACTCGATACACGATCACTTAATCAGTACACTGCTTGGTTATTTGTTAGACCGTTTATAGTTTACGTGATAAATCGAAGAATCACAGCACCGACTGAATAACTGAAGAATCACATGAGGTGACCTTTTAAACCTCGGCAGTAGCGTCGCATCTATGATTGACTTCAGATAGAATCCCTAGAACACGAGGATTTCATATGAGTATCCTTCAGTATATCCTGAGTATCCTTAAGTACAGGTGGACTGCATATTGGCTACTCCGCCTTGTATTAAAAAAAATCCTGAACTGAAAAATGTAATGTAACATCATATTTTCAGATGGCTGTACTTTTTTGTTTGAAGGAGTGTCTTCATCAAATTCTATCATTGACCCTGTATTGTATTTGAGTCTATAAATAAGTTAGAAGAGCTTAGATTAAAATCTAGGACCAAAATGAGAATTCACACCACTTTGAGAACTTTGAAGGAATGTCACAAATATGAAGGAATTACACTATGAAAAAATGTCACAGTGACATCCTTGTCACAAATTAAAAGCATTCCTCCTCTTCCTCTTACCATTATAAACGTTTATATTATTTGGTTAACTTAATATGTGTGCATCATCGTTCAAAAAATTTGAACCTACGAGAATTGATTTGAACCCGGTTCGGACCTCCAGGGATTGATTGATTCTATTGGATCAATACTATCCCGGACAGACCTAATCCCATGTAAACGTGTCTTAGCTCCTTAAAGTTAGATTTTGTAAAGCCAATACATTTCTGGCTGCTTTCAATAAAAGTCAATGTTGTTGTCGTTCAATTTCCGCCCAATATCCGCTCACTGTGGCAGCAAATATGTATTTATGATGCTTTCAAATGTGATTCTGAGCTCGAAGCGCTGCGCTTATTATGATGGCACCTACTACGAAAGGAAAAATGCTGCTAACAGAAAATCAGCTGCACGGATCAGTAATAATCATCGTCAATCAGATAGAACATATAAGAAAGAAGAAAGAAAATATTTTATTTCTAGAAAACCAATTAAATTACAAAAAAGAACATGTCTTGTTATTTCTACATTATCTACGTTAGTCACACGTAATCGTTACGTTAGCAATTATCTAATTTTGGTATTATAATATTCATTTACTTCATAACGAACTAATACGTACAAATCTACCTTCTCTATTTAGCAGGTGTTTGTAATAATCACTCAAATTTTATTAAAAGAGGCACAGATTAATAGAATTACTATTTACATCGTAATTTTATATATATTTGCATTGTATTGTGAACTTTCAACAATTGCGAGGAATAATAATTATAGACACGTCCAAAAGACACCAATTCTCGCCAAAATAATTTAATTTTAGATATCAACAACCTATATATTATCTAGTTTGTTTCTCTTTCCTATTGGGGGTGTACTAAATCAAATCGTTTCCATTCAGATATTAGAATTGCCCTGGGAGTCTTCGCTCAAAATGGAGTACCCACGCGGAAGTACAGGGCCCCCGTGCGGCAGATATATCTAAATTTACCCTCTTTTATTCTTACTTGAATAGTTCAACAAGGATAAATATGAACTTACTCGAATTACGTACCTTACACTTGAATAGCACTTATTTGGTTGTTGATTTTTTTTTACTTAAAGTATTTATACCTATGCAATAACGGATCACGGACTTTGGGAAAAAGTAAAAAAATACCATTTAAAATAATTGGTCTTGTTTATTTGTGCTTTTTGTAGGGCATAAGTTAAGAGGTATGTCACATGTCTTTGAGAATACCGCAAAGAACTTCTCTGAAAAAAGTACTTTGAAATATCAAAGATACGCTCCTGAAACTTCGACCATAGACTAAGCGTCTGTTCTATGTTTCCAACAAATTTCATATACTAACATTTTTGGCGACTGCAACAGATAATCCGAATTGTCACGAAAGCAGAGTCAGCGAACGCCACAAACTGCTCATCTCAACACTTACGACACATGTTCAATTCTCGGTCGTACTCCGCCCACTGCATAGTCCCGTAAGACTGAAATTTATCATGTCATTTCAGTAGCAGTAACCTAAATAACGAACAGGTCTACTACTATAGTTGAAACACCTAACAGGTCCAAAGCAAGGCGAGAATTAAGGGAGCTTAATGCAAATTAAGCATTTTTTAGAAATAACACCATGACTTTTTATTTCGGGAAGTCTAACCTAACGTAACCTAAGAAGTAACTACTAGTCGAAACATTTTAACTCTTTAACAAGATGAGGATTAAAGGGCAACCTAATGCACAATTACCTTTTTCTAGAAATAACAAAATTGTTTTTAAATTTTGTTTGTTGTTCAATTAATTTAAGTACACGATGGAATACGTTGTTTTGAATTTTGAGATCGGCCTATTTCGTTTACTGTGTGATATGTGTACCTTAACCATAACACAGCGGGTCTTCATAACAGTGTCACTGTGTTACAAAGCTCCTGTCAAAAGACAAAACTAGCGGCGATAGTCCCATGAAATTGCAACCACATAAATTCCCACAACCTTTAACAAACAACCAAAAAATTGGCGCAGGCCAAATATAAAGTCCAAATTGTCACGGACGCGGAGTCAGCGAGCACACATTACGTGGGAACACGTCGGGGACAGAAACTGCTCGTCTCAACACTTACGATACATCCCCAATTCCCGGCCGCGCCCCGCCCGCCCTATAATTCGGTATCGGCTTAAGCCCGTCTTGATACTGCCGTTTGGACAATTTACTGATGTTTTTGATTTTATCTCGCGAGTATCGAGGTTCCAGACCGAGTCTGGTTGGTTTGCCGAAAGATAAATTGGTGCAATTTGTGAGATAAGTTTTGTCGACAAATACGTCACCTACAGATTATAATTTTCAGGGCAAAGACTACATTATAAATTTATACCTACTTATTTCAGTAAATATTGTAATCTGAAATAGCTGTTACTTTCTAAAATTCTATTTCGAACTTTATTAAAATAAGTTAAAACGATTTGCAATGAAACAGTAAAGATAAACACGAGACTACCCACATTTGCACATCTTGGTAGACTGTGGCTTTAACCACGTCAAACTCAAAATTGGGACATAGATGTTGATAAATAAACCCCTTATTAAGTAATATTAAGTATGTAATATTAAGTGCGACACTTGCAATATATCTATATAGCCAATAAATTATTAGCTAGGATTAAAATGTTCTGTACGCGCTATACAGAAAACCGATATAAAAGAACGAAGAGCCCACAAGAAAGTTGTAGTAACCACACACTAGTATTATTTCACCCGCGACGGAAACAGCAAACATTGTTTTCACGCACACATGCGCGCGTCGCCATAGCAACCAGGCTACGATCCCTCCGGAGCGTGCAATAATTCCTGCCTGGTTAAGAGGACGTCGCGAAAATTAGGGAAAGCACCCAGTCTCCCAGCTCGGGCTGATTACGAGCGGTGAAACGCGGAAAATTACTTAAATACTTGACGACATCGTATCGCTTACAAGCTGTGCTTTACTATAATTATTTTCCTCGGTACGCGCGACCCATCAACCGCTCGTTGTTATACAAAGTTGGAATTAACGACCTTAACAGTAAACACATGTTACACTAAAAGCATTTTATAACCCCTACATAAAACGTCTTATTTTTAAGCGTCCTTAGGTAATAAAAACTAAAAGAGGCGAAACGGAGACGTCGCATAATCCAACGCCTGCCTGAATATCATGAGCAATATTGCGCGGTTCAAATAAAATGCTTACACGATACCTTCAAGGCAGGCGTTTTATGATTTTCAACGTGTTGGAATGAAGGCTTCGGAAGACTGAAACAAATTTGTATTTTACCTGCGAGATGAAGAATATAATATGTATAATATTGTATTATTTTTATTACACGATATTTCAAAAACACAATATTTAAAGTTAAATATAGAATAACAAATAATTCATGGATAAAATCGAGTATTTGAATAAAAGTCCGGCTGCCAGTAAGTTATAAGACCCATTCAATTTGCAATTGTAAATCTTTGAGAAACACTAGAATTTACCATCTAAAAGCTAAGTAGAGAATCGTTAGGTAATACCTAACTATTATGAAGTATTTTAAGAATAAGTGAAGTATTTTACCTTTGCAAGTAAAATAAAAGTCAATGTTCGTCAAGAATTTCTAAGGTATATTTGAAAAAATCTAATACCTCCGTAATGGGTCCAAGAGTAATTTGTTTCTATATAAAAAAAAAACATAGTAATCTAAATATACGTGGATTTGAATAAGTATTTACTTACCTACGTAGATAAATCTATTAATTTCTCAGAACCACGAAGTAGTTGGGAAGTTGGTCCAATAACTTTGAAAGGATTTCGAGACGGTACCAACAGTCAAATAAGTTTTCAGATTGAAATTTAGTGCAGTCCTTTGCGGGTTCTCCGTCGGTGAAATATTTGAAATATATGTCACATTGAAATACTTGTGCTGACATATTTAAATAGGGGTTTCCTTCTTGTTTGAGATATCTTATAAGAGAAGGAAGTACTTCAAAGTTATCGCTAACCCATTATTGTCCCACTACTGGGAGTGGGTCTTCTCCCAGAGGACGTTAAGCCATAGTCCACCACGCGGACCAAGTGCAAGTTGTTTGACTCAGAAGTGAATTACTTCAAACACAATTACAAATCTGATAATATTTAAGCACATGACAGTAGTTTTTAAATCACAAAAAAAAAACAGTTTTTAGAACATTGTAGGTCGAACGAGAACGATCTGTTCCTGCAAGGAAAACTGCACATGACTTAAAAAAAATTGAATTAATTTGTTTATGAAATATTTGTTGGCATGTAACTGATATTTCTTCAAATACATTATTATGTTCAAATATGACAATATGACAATTTAGTTAAATTTAGGTTATTTAAACTTTAAATATTGAAACAATACCCTACACTGATATTCTGATGACATTCGAAAGTCCAATTAATTGAAATAGTAAAATAATACGTTTCATAATTCTTCAATATTAGCTCATGAAGTATTGAATTGAATACCCAAAACAGAATTATAAATGTCATACATTTGCCTGTCTTGAAGTCAGAATACAACGAACACTGCTACTATAACTCAAAATGTATAATGACGGCATGAAATAAGTATGTAGTATTAAAAAATTGGCACAGTAGTTACAGCATTTACCAAAATTAACACTAAAACACTCGAAGCCGCACCATTTCTTAGCCACATAAGTTCAATACAACACAAGTACATTAATACACTTCCTTCACTATTCTATTGAATGAGAAGATTAATTTCAGTCAAGTCGAGATCTATCTGGTGGAGTTGAGCCGAAAATACCACTTTAGCTCGCTCCGAGACCGAGTTGCGATTGAAACTAGTCTGGAGTCTGGAGGATATACTTTGAGGAGGGAGTTGAGGATAGATTATGTTCATTTGACTAAATTGATGAATATTCCAATACTTACTCCGAATTCATTTATTAGTTCAGACTTTACACGATAGGTGAATAGAAGCCGTCGAGACTTCATGCTAAACGTAATAGGTATAACTACCTAGAACACGTTATCATGCTTAATATTATAAATGCGAAGATTTGTTACGCTGTACGTGTGTTTGTTACTCTTTAACGCATAAACTACAGGTTTGACTACGCTTAAATTTGGCAAACAGACATCGGGAATAACCTAGCGGTAAATGAGTAAAAACAAATATTGATACTTAATCAATATTTTTTCATATTTCTTCATATATGTTATATATGTTTATGAATATTTAAACTCACACCAATTTACTGCTAAATAGAACTACATGTAAAGCACACTCCCAGTTTGAATTCCTTTTGCTATACTACTAGCATAGCAAAAGGAATTCAAACTGGGAGCAATGGTTCACAATGCTGTTATTAAGCAGAAATAGGTGTGGCGGTGATGCGTCCAGAGTCGATCCATAAATAGTTCTACCGTCTTCAATAGTATTTAAATCGTATCTTAATAAGTATTTGTACGAACATCAATTTTTACATACCAAAATAGATTATAGATCATGTAAGTTCTCTCTAAAACCATAATACAATTCCGATCACTAACTTTACGTAATGGACGTCCCAAATATTTATCATCGGTTCGATTTCCACGAAGGGAGTGTTTTACGGCGTGTTCCCCTTTCGGCTCTTTCATTCGGAGCAGGAAGGAAGGGCGTCTTCCTTTGATAAAGTGAAAAATAGCACCTTCTGAATATAACCTGCTTACCCTTCAGAGGCCGGTGTTAAAGGCGTCAACATTTCTATGAAAAGCTTTTGAAGCTCGCTAGCTCGCTAGCGTTTTTATCTATGTATCCTAGACCGCAATTGCTGATGTCACGAGATTTTAACTAGCAAATTTATGTTGTAGGTTTCTACCAGGAATGTTATGGAGCATTATAACTTTAACCGAAACTATCGGATATCCGAAATAACCGTTTCTAAATTTTATCCGTAACCGTATCAGATATAAAAGATTCGGTTAATTTAAGACACATCGTTTCACTTTTAGTAAATAACACTTAAAAATTGATTAGGTAACTACAATAATAAATGATATGACCGAAAGTGATAACATGATAATATAGAAATAAAACTAAATTGTTACCTATTTGTATTATACGTTT
>DWLI01002108.1:0-13826 GCA_018249915.1 Cecropterus dorantes dorantes
ATAGATACTAATGTTATAAAGCTGAAGCGTTTGTTTGTTAGGTCGAACGCGCTAATCTCAGGAACTACTAGTTCTAATTGAAAAAATGCTATATAACATTACCGTTTGTTTGTTTTTTTTATGTAGTAGCGAGATGAAACACGAGGTACAGCTAATTAAAGATAAGAATGCTACAGTATTTTTACGATAAAAGGAAATCGTTAAATACAAGGCATGTTCAATGCCCTTAGCGCGAGTTATGCGAGTTTCCTCAAAACATTGCATGGTATGATCGTATACTAAAATCGTAAACGTGCAATGTATGGGCGAATACGTAAACAATGTTTGTTTCCATGAGACCCAATAAAGTTGTACTAAAGGTACAGAAGTTTAATATACTGAATCTCTCACGGCCGGCAGGTTTTATTTCGTATAATAGACGTTGAAAATAGACAAAAGAATTTCAATTCCGACGTGATTACAATTTTCCCAGAATTATACCTCAGCTAAAACATACTGAGTAATATTTTCTTGTTTCAAATCTCGCAGCCTATTTGGCGCGTAGTGGTTTGAATAGAAATATTATATAAACGCACGAGTCAAATTGAAAAATCCTGAAAAGAATACCATTTCATTAAAATCCGTACGAGCTGGGCTCTCATGCTCTACATACTCGCAAACATCGTGTAAGAAATAAAAGAGCTCATGCACTACATACACGTGGTTCAGTAATTACTTAACGTCTAGTCGTGAATATAATACTCGTAACGATTTAAAGGTGGTAGAACTCTTAGTGGTACCACTCTGGAAGCACCACCGCCACACATATTTCTGGCTAATTGTCAACAGTGTTATGCATCGCTGTTTTCTCATCTGACGGTTGTGGCAACGGAGATATACTTATCCGAGGCGTTCCAGCTTAGTTCGCCAAGGTAGCAACGCATCTGTGGCTAACCTCAGCTGAGACTGTCTCTTATCTGTAGTTGATTACAGATGTCCAAGAGCGGCAATAACTACTTACCATCAGGTGGATTGCATGCTCGTTTGCTTTTATATAAAAAAAAAAACGAGTTCAGAGTAGTATAATTAATTAGCATATCTAAATTTATGTGCGTTGCGTGCCTTACTGCCCGTTAAAAACAGAGAAAAATAAAGGTCGCTACCTTGAAAGCTCCTACTTACATATTCGTGGTATTAAACGAATTTTGCTTACAATAAACATATAAAAGAACCATAAGAATGTTAAAAATCCTATCACAGGTTTTGTAAGAAAGACATTACAGAAATTCCTTTTAATGGTCTCTTTTTTGCTTTTGTGATGCCATCAAGTTCGTATGCACAATATATCATCCTATCGAGAGCGCTCGTAACGAGAATATATCTACCGCAACTGAACGTGCCATTACCATATCGGTTCACTTTAAAAAATGAGCTTTTTTCTGTCATAGTTATAACTCGTCTCTAATTAATCTCCCGTCGAGTCAGCGTCGAACCGCACAAACCGCCAACGCGAATACTGCAGTCTGCATTTATTGTAAAATATGCGGTTTTGTATCTCGCTACAAACCAGTGCGCGCCCAACTTCTAGGCAGAAATACAACCACAATAGTACGAGTCTGAAAATATCCAATTAACTGTAAGATATTTCAATTTTTATTTAAATCTAAAATGTTCAAATTATCTTTAGATATATGACTTATAACGTAATATCAAATCCTTTTTTGGATTAGCATTAAAGAGTTCAATGTAAACATCCTCATATAGAACTAAACATTGAATAATAGCACGAGAGGACTCATGTAGGTAGGAAGGTTGGCTCGAAGCCAAGACAAGGAATATAATTACGGCGGCATACACATCGTGTGTGCACAACTTCCGCTCGCCATCCTAAACATGACAAACCTAGGCAATATGGGAAGTTTTATTACGAAAGCATTAATGCTGATATTGGCACTGCAAGAAAACCAACGCAATAAACATGAAGAACACAAGGATGAAGCCTAACACGATGCAGCAAGGATCAATATCGTACGTTATGCATATAAAGATAATTATCCGTACTTAGTACTTTGCACAGTCATTGAGGTTATTGTAGTGACTAAATTAAGAGATGATTATCTCTCAACAATGCCCCGCGGCATTGAAGCCCCGTCATAAACGGACGGTACTGCGAACGAAATTTTAAAGGTGTACTTAAAGATTGCCTAAAGGTTATCTACGGATAAGATGATTTAAAAGAGATTATGGTATCTTTGCATCTTAAGAGTAGGGATACGTATAATCTGTACTTACGTTTTATCTAGATGTTATAAAAAAGATGGTAAATCATTTCGTTTCTGATAATAACGTAGGTATCATAGAGAAAATAAATGAAATTGATGACAACCGGAGCACAAAAGCAAAAGATTATGCTTGATTGAGCATGCTTGCGCTATATTTAGACCCTTTATTAATTCAATCACAGCCAATGATCAGTTCAAAGATAGTAATTTGAGTTCAGTGTATGTAACAAGTCAACCACTTAAATTGATTGATAGTTAAATATATCATGTTAATAGCAATTGTAGTACAATGATTAATAAAGGATCACTCATAAATTTTATGTATATAAATACAAGAATCAAAAGACATGTTGGCCATAAAGTAATAATATTATAAGCAATTAGTCCTTCAATGAGTTTTGAGTTATACCATTAAAACGGAGACCCAACTAAAGAAAAAAACATTAAACTGGCTTAAAACGACTTTGAAAATAAAAGCCATTCAAGGTTTCAATCCACTTTAAGAGCAGACGAAAAATAAAATACTTCGTCCGCAGAAATTACCAAGTGACCATAAACGCGAGACAACTTTGAAAAATACGACTTTTTTAAATACTCAAGAATTATGTTACATGGCGGCCGTTAACGTAATACCGAGTACCAGGGATGTAGTAACAATCAGGAGGCTTGGCCCGAGGCCAACGAGCTTCTCTCTATCGAATGCTACGTCATATTACGCGTGTACGCGTTCATTCATTATCTGTATTACGCCAGTATTATACAATATACGGATGATCTTTCACTAGACCATAAAATACTGTTATTGCATGAACTGATTCGGAATTAATTTTCATATGCATTTAAAGCAGCCCGAACAATTCAAACCTTAATACAACTGTAAAAGGCAGAAACAGGTGTAGCGGTAATGCCGTCGCCTATTAAGGAACCAACTGTTTTTAAAATACCTATTAAATTTGTAGGTTTCAATATATAAAATATTGATTCGTTATACAACGTCACAGACAGCGTACTTATTCATAAGTCGTTCAAGCGTATAAAGTTGGAGGTAGGTACGAGTAGTAAGAATAGACATAATCTTTCAAATTCTTAGGACGTTCAAAATTCTTCGAAATTTCTTCAAAACAGCTTATATAAACGATAACTTTCAAACGTACGTATCTGAACAGATTTTTACCAAGAGTTGGGTAATTTGCAAACAAAATTAAATAAGTTACTTACGCCAGCGGAGACATTGGAAATTATATCACGAATTTCACTGTTTACATCTCAACAATAATGGCATTACAGCTTTCCAACAAAAGATCCTAACCCCTTATGGCTCGGAAAACTTTTAATTACGTACGAAATGGCGTCTACAATCTCGTAGCCAACAGACAAAAAACGCTAGCAGCACGTTTTTTGTTATGTCTGGAACGTTTTGAAAAGGCAGAGAATTCATTCGTGCTTTCATGTTTGCACGACAACGTTGCTTTTATAACGTGCCGTGTGGTTTACGCATAATTTTTATCTTAACCCCTGCCTCTGTACGCATTTTTCCTTTTTATAGTTCTAAGATTTAAGTAGCCAACGAGCCTGCATGCGAATTTTGGAGATTATGGATTTAGCGTGAAAGGGTGTGGTTACCTGCTCATTTATATATGAGGTGATAGATGAACCCAAACTCGCTTCACCACCTGCTAAATCATACGTCACCACCACACGCATTGCAAAGCAAACGTGACACGTACGAAATCTATAATTGTTTTACTGTTCCCAAACAAAGAGATTGGCCTATGTACGTTTTGCACCATAGATATAGCACAAGGTTCAAGTGATTCAATCAATTTTAGCGCAACTATAATTGCATTACTGTACGTAACACGCCATTGCCCTGCGCTTGGCATGATTTTATGACTATCTAACTTATTCCTGCGGCACCGCCCGCTTCGGTGAAGTCTATCATTGTAATGATATGTATACATACACACACGCTTCCTACACTCATAGCCCCGCACTACGATTTTCTCCTGTGTCGCGGGTGCGTAAAACACCCGTCATGGACACATAAAAACGAATACACAAGCACCCAGATCAGAAATCTAAATTCATCAAAATTCTGTCTTCAGATGTATGTCTGGCCGGGAATCGAACCGGGAACCCACTGCGCGTCAGACCGGTATGGCGACTGTTCCACCACGCGGGCCGTCTACGTCGGTCGTATACGTATCTTATGTGTTATTACAGGTCATAAACTAACTGTAAGCCAAATTTCAGCAAAGTCCGACTGATACTTTTTGCGTAAAATAGTGACAAACGTACATACATCCTCACAAACTTTCACTTATATAATATTAGCAAGATTATAGACTACCCTCAACTAAGCTTAACCCTTTATTGAAGAATAGTCTACTATATACTAGAAGTTTTATACAAATCTTATTAGTACTTTCAGATTAGCGTGTTCAAAAAAACATACAAACAAAAAAATACTCATCCGCTTTATAATACAATAACAGATAATTCCTTCAATTTCTTCGACGATAAAACATTCTATAACTGCTTTTAATGTATCGTTATTTTTATACAAATCTATAACAATAACATTGTTAAGTTCAAAACCCAATTTAACGCTAAGTTAACAGTCCACCGTATTAACACCAAGGTCATCCATGAAAGTTGCACCGATCCAAGTGTCAAGTGGTTGACGCCTACTTTCGCTTGCAAAATTGCATACCGTGGGCACGTAATCGACTGTTGCTAATGCAGTATATTGTATAATCGCTCCTGTGTCACAGTATAGTAAAGTATGCAGTATTACGCTTTTATACAAACGGGCCGAAACGGCGCGCAGCGAAATCTCAGTCTGTCTCAGTATACCCACAGTACTATGGGTGCCACGCTCGCGCTCGTTTGGATGGACGCGAACGCTGTTGCCCGATGCCCGACGCATTAAACGAAATCAAGAAGTGATAGCCCTATAGCGCATCTACTTCGTGCCAAACGGCCATAGGTAACTAATTCAAGGACACCGCTGAGACGTAATACTGCTTACGTTACTACACTGTGCCTGTGTGCTCCGATTTAGGTATCACAACGTTATCGGCATTTGCATTTTGTAGAGCGACATCGATGTTAAACAGAGCGTTGAACAAAGAACGTCCGATCACGACAGGACCGGTGCCACTGAATTTAACACGCCGTTTGAATATTTGAGCTAGAGTAATGTAATTTTCAAATCGAAAATTAACATCACCAGAATTTACAGATTTTTTATTTCTACACGATAGCGGTATATTCGATTACTGTCTTTCTACTTCATTTGCAACAAATACGCTACTTTGCAAGAATAATAATGCAACCCAAAAACGCTAATGACCGTAAACTTAAAAAGAAAAATTACTTTTTGTTTTTATCTTCTTAATGAATAAATTTAAAATAATAAAAATTAAAAGTCTAATAACCACAGTGGAATTGGACGACCAAGTTTTCAATTATAAATGTAATACTGATTGATACAACTTCTTTTACTTAAAATTTGCGAATTTTGAGTTGTATGATTATTCATGCAAAGTATCGACATGTTTTATTAATTCTATAGATACGCTGTAACTGGCTTTATTTGAAAATTGATTTAAATTTATAATCAACATATTAGCTGATGTGCGCATTTTTAAAAGTCACTGCGTGAACGGCACGTGCAATAGATAAAATGAATGACGGAAAAAGCAATACAGCTTTATGGTCCCCTGGTATTTTATATCATTTCCCCGTACCCAACCTCCCATACAATGTTGCCTGTCGGAGCACAGTCAGTACAAGTTAGTACAGTTCGGATGAAACATCACAAAGCGAAACTGAACAAACAGACAAAACGGCCCGTACATTTCGTTTTCAAAGTTTATTTGTTGCAATTGCAACCGGACAGTGGTCGTGCCGCGGAACGGATAACTTATGTGAGCCGTCCGCAACTTTATTTAGGTGCTTTGTAAATCGCCAAATAGGTATCCGGATTCGCTCCGTGGACATAAAAATATATGACCTACATAAACGTATGTACCTACGTATAAAATGGAATGGCATTTCTAACAGTGGATCGCGTCAGATGGCGAATCCTCGTATTCAAAGCCAAGACCCTCTTTGGGACGTTGAGCCATTGGAGTAGTAGTATTTCTAACTGTGATACATACTTAAAGCAATAATAATAACAATGGAGAAAAGGTATAATCAAAATTCTGTATTTACAAATTCTGATGTTCATAAATCATCAAAAGCAACAAAAAACTTTGCAAAAAGACGACGATCAGAATTCATCAGATTGGGCATATTAACTGATCCGGATCATTAATAAACTACTCTCAGAACATCATATAAAAAAGAGTATGTACGCAAAATACCACAAACTAATGGTGTGCGAAATCGATTGCCAATAATCGATTAATCGATTATCAAGATAATTGTTCACAATGGATTTATCATTTATTTCATCGAATTTTATACGTCAAAACATGTTTTTTTAAACTATGGTAACTTTACTAATTGAACTGTTATTGTAATTACAATGTTATTTGTTTCTGGTAATATAATATCTTTTAAACGCTAACAGGACATTGCTTTTAATATTTCAAACTTATAATCGATTAGGGATCGATCATCAATGTTTATATTTTTATAAGTTTATATTGATTATAATCGTAATCGATTCATCGATTATGATTATAATCAAATCGGCACACCATTACTACAAACCAACGAGTCAGTTAGCTTTTAAGCCGGTCAATAAAACGCTGCGTTAGCGGCACATTGAGCTGAAAAATAAAACAAACATGCACAAACCCCGTACACGGCACTAAATTGACTGTACATTCCACAATTACATCAGCGATTCAATTCATTCTGTTTGCGATAGTCGCTGACAGGAGATAATGAACGTAAATAAAACTAAAATACGATAACTTGTTAACAGTCGGTAATTTATTCTGCGATGGAGAATGCTGTTTCCAACGGATTAAAAACATAGAATAATGAACTCTTTGGAAAAGTTATCAACTCTAAACTAATTGAACTTCCTTGCACAGTCTAAAGTGAATAAAATGCAATCACATTACCAACAAATCGAAAAAAATATTAAGGAATTTGAAAATCACCGTGACAATTATATATAATTAACATAATATATATTAAAAAAAATAATAATATTTAACAGTAATTTGGATGTAGCTTCTTATATATGTATAATACATACCATCACAACTTGTTGTTCAGGTAGTATTGGTAAAAAAATTGCTCAATCAAATCGAATAAAGTAAACAATTTTAATAAATCTTTCTTTACAAGGACAAACATTTCTTATATCATCAAAATCACCGATTCGTATCACGCGACAAATCGTGCTTCCGAGTTGTTCAGCTCCATTGGACCAAGTCCGTACAGACGACACGAAAGGAGGCGTTAAAAAATAAACGGTACCGACAGCACGTCAATTCGAATCATTTGGGTGTCACGTACATTCTCTCAATTTGCCATTACTTCGAATGTACTTGAAACGCAATTTTTTTTCATAAGCACGCTCGACTTGTGTCCTCTCCGGCGAGGTCACGCTGTTTCCTTGATGACGATCATTTGTCATCTCATTAGCTTCCTACTCAGGCTTAAAGCATTTGCGTCGATTTTTAAATTTAAATTTATTAATCGTATCCATCAGTGTTCATCTCAAACATATTTTGATTTCATATACGCTTTTAGTCTCTTAACGTTAAATCACATCATTATATAGCAATAAAACTTGAAGTAAGGAATGAAATTGATAATAAAGTCAACAATTTTCTTATAAATGAGAAAGTAATGTCGTGTTTAATTAATTAATGTGGGATGAGCTTGGATTATATCAGATTAGAAGAAATTGTGTCTCAAGAAATAATGATAATTACAGCACTTAGCGAGGTGAGAAAATATGACACTGGTGTAATAAAAGGTGGAGCGACTAAAGACATTATGTAACTTGGATAAGCCGTGGCCACCCACGATAAATTATACGCTTTAAAAGGTAAAAACGTAAGTCAACAAGCTTTTTGGACTTAATCGGAAGCTGTAATTATCAAATAAGGTACGAAAACGTTAAAATCAAGAGCAATTAAGTGCTATTTTAGACTTCACCGTAAAAGGGAGACAACAAAATGAAAATTTTAATGACAATATAATCAAAGGAGCGCGACCATCCAATCTTTTTAATTAATGGGCACGGAAAGATTTTATTCTCACTTTTGCACCATTAATTAATGAATCTGGTTTGAATGGAACGAATGAAACACTGAATAAAACCTTTACAAAGTAAATGTTTGAAAAGACAACTTGATGTTATGTTTTATAATTTTGAAGAAAAAATTGTATTTCCAAAATAATAACGAGAGTTACTGAGAGATGTTTTCAATTAAACATGGATAATAATATAAGTTTTTTTTTTATATCTAAAACGCGAACAAAACAATGTTCATTCGCATTTACGAACGAACGTTATATGACGTATGAGACGGTTCTTAAGACGGTTTGTTAATACAATAGAATTACAAGAGTAATTCCGTAGTTGATACAAATCAGAGGGAGCTTTACGTAGTCAATTGACATTCATAGAATTAATTATTATCTAAGCAAACAAAGTTATAACAGTCGCACAAACATCATTCATCGGTATGCACAGTACAACATCAAGAATTCCACAACAGTAGCGTGCAGATAAGCCGAGCCAAGTCTCCGGTTATCTCCGACAACGGCCCCATTGTGGCAAGTCCATTGCCACACGACCGTCCGTCTCATTGTCCAATTGGCGACGTCACAGTTATAATGTGGAACGCTAATTCTAGTACAATTTGATCCATGACTCTTTACCGTCATCGACCATTTGTAAAAATTAGTTGATATGTGTATTTTTTTTTTGCTTTAGTTGTCGAGCCGGGTATCAATATGGAGCTATTCATTTTTGCACTTTTCAGAAATAACTAAATCAAGCTGCTACTTCAAGAGGGATCAATTATGTCAAGAAATAAGTAACAAGGCAAAAATTGACGGGTACAACCGATATAGATATTGAAACGTTTCCGTCCAAAATTGTGAAAGAAATGGTTCCTTACACATCTCACCCTATTCCTCTCATACCTATTTTCTATGCGCGATTCAGCAAAAAAGGGCAAAAAAGAGCTTGAATAAAGAGCGTATATCCACCCATGTCCTAAAAAGCACATTGACGTGGGTATGAATAACAAGTTTGCTTTCAGATAAATCGGTTCCTGTATTTACCGTCTTATCGAACTATGTGTTTTGAACGAGCTGAGAGCGATGGAACCTAAAAAAATTAACGTCTCAACATCTTTTTCTATCCATTGCGATAGGAACTCAAGCATATAGTAAAATATAACCAAGGACAAGATTCTCTAATAGCTTAGTTTAACATTACTTTAACTGACATTTCAATTATTTTGTTTCATTATTTGTACTTTCCTCATTTAATTTAGTATTTTTATTACATGTAGCATACTTATCTCTACCATTTACAATTCTTCTTCTTCTAAATTTCTTTATTTATCTGTTGCTTGAATAAGAATATGATTACTAAGATCAAAGCAGAAGTTGCTGCAACACATTTTGAAGCTGTTGTCAATGTGATTCAATGATATGAATACAAAGATTCTTCACTTGACTTGACAGAACAGTGGATTAAATTTTCTCTCGTATCTCGCTTACTCGACGTCAATGAGGAAAGACCTTCATCGTCCAAGTAACGAGACAAGAAAACAACAATTTGGGCGCGATGATTACGTTTCATGCTAAAATTGACGGTGGGGGAACAGCGGTGGACGGATGCGATGGTCAACTCGCTAAATCTGAATTTATGCGTCCGGTCGACGCGTGTTCTTCTGAATGGCGTGATGTTGTTGCTGGTTAAGTAATCAAGGAAGTGGGTTCATATATTTTTGAAGACATTATGCGAAACAGAATATGATGAATAAAGTATACATGTTTAGCAATAGTGCAATGATTGTCCGGGAGAGATGTTACAGCGATAGTGCCGCCATTTATGTATGTGATTTATATTTCCTTTAGTCGTTTTGAGAACGAAAGTTTTCTCTATAACATTATTTTATTATGCATTTATTACTTACAATTCTCGTGCTATTAGCACTAAATAAACACCAGAAATGAAATAAACAAACCAAATATGTTTGTTTATTTCATATACGGAAGATAATAATAGAACAGGTGTGACATAGAGCAAACAGTATAACAGCTAAATACATTTTGAGTTAGCCTTTTAGGTGGAGTTTTTTAGGAAGTAGAAAGCTTTGTGGTTCGACTCTGGAAGCACCACCGCCACACCTAACAACAGCAGTGTTATGTGCTGTTAAGTTCTGACCTGAAGGATGCGGTGAGACATACTTATTCGAGGCGTTCCTACTTAGTTCTAGGGTTAGCAACCATCTGTGGCTAGACTCAGGTAAGGCTCCACTCTTATCTGGTGTTGATTAGAGATGTTGATGAGCGGCAGTGGTCCCTTTCCATTAGGTGAACCGCATGCTACTGCCATATTATAAAAAAAAAACCTATCTGAAGTGCAAAACTAGTCTGAACTCCGCGTTTAAAGCCACCGAATCGATTTCCAGTCGGTTCGGCAATGGAAAAACCAAGTCAGATAATTACCTAAGTGGAAACGCGACTGGTACGGGAAAATACGTACAAGTGCGGGTTTGTTTTGCGCGATGACGGTTCCGTATTACGTTTTTTTGGATGTCCATACTGAATTAATATTATACGTTATGTAGTACTTTTACTATGTACGCCTAATTTTATTTTCTTTCTACTAGGCCGAGTTTAATAGCATATATGCTTTCAAAACCACAAAGTGAATATTTTTAATTAAACAAAAATTTTCGTGCCAAGGCTTTGAAAATAACAAGAGGATACTAAATCTACTCTTTGAATTGAGGTAATAAAGTACTTATAAGATATTTTTTTGGAAAAAAACCGAGAGGCCAAAGTACGCATTAAAATCCCAAAAATTTAAACTTTTTTAAACATTACTCACAATTTAGGCTGGGAACCCTCAATATCAACTACCATCGAGTCGCGGCTGCCTCGCCCTTCGTTTTAAAACAGCATTCGTTTAACTTTGTGGTGGAGAAAAATTACGCGAATTCTAGCTCGTTTCAAACAGCAATTTAAACTGTTTTAGTTACTCTTATTCCCCTCACAGCAAAAACACAAAATACAAAAATTTTACGATATAAAAATAGCTGAATATTTATAAACTGATCACTGTTTAAGTACTACATTACATTGGACACAGTTGGTACTAGGTTTAAACTTCAGTCTAACAAATCTTAGTGATACAACATGTGTTTCTATGCTTATCTTTATGTTTTTCTACCGTAAGTCCTGCAATATAATTCTCAAAATCATCATAAATTTGAAATATTACAATAAAGTATTATAATAAAATAATAAATCACAAGTGCTACATAAACATTTGGGCGCTTAAGCGATACATTACAGAAACCGCAATAACAATTCAAATACCACTCATGAAAACGACTGGGCCATAAAAACTGCGCGTGCACGCACGACAGACACTCGTTAGTATGAAACGGTGTTACAACGTTCAATTAGTTTAGTGACATCAGCGCTAAGCCGGTACACTTCAACATTACGAAGGACGCTGAATCAATGAGTCCTGACAATAAAACAACAGACAATCATACTAATGTTATAAAGGCGAAAGTTTGTGAGGATGTACGTACATATAGCTAATGACCATACGAATTAACACATAGTGTACTCTTCATCGAGGTGGCCGAAGACATGGCCGAAGCGGATGAAGCCGCGGGTAAAAGGCACTTATAACCTTATAAGACAAGGTAAATTAATTAGCTAATTACAATGGGCTGGACATATGTCGTCGAAAAAAAAGACATAGAAGGGAGATTAAAATAGAAACCACTATGAAATAACAGAAAAATTCCTGAAAAATTCAGAAAGATTCTTGGTTCAACGATAACAATGAAAATGAATGGCCGCTGTATTAGTAGAATTCTCAATAATGACTATGACTAACATGGCTAAAACACGTTGTAATGTATCTAGAATTCAGTAATAAAACTTACACTAGTCCAAATAGTTTACATAATAAGCAACGCTTAAACTAGTAAAGCATATTTACTGCTATAAAATAAAACATATGGAAGACTATATTATGGAAAACAAATCTGAGCTTAAAGGGATTATACCAAAATACTGTAGATATGCTTGCCACGTGGAAACAGACGTTAGCTTTACTTATTACAGTTGGAAAGTAAGACGTGGATAAGAAGATAAAACTCGGATTTATTCACCGTACCTAAGCTACACGAGAGAAAAACTTCGGGGAGAAATCCAGACAAACTTGTTCCCCGTAGAACAGTTAAACTCCTACATTTAGAAAAATTACATCTAACGCCCGAGCTCGTAAAAATGTTTACCGCCCGTCGCCGTGCAATACATTGTACATATTGCATCTTTCATCATATCTGGAGCAATTTGAAACAACACTGAAATTGTACGAAATAAAATTATATTCTTCAACGACACAAAGGAATATTCCCACTATAAGTGTAGGCTGCTTCGACAAAGGTAATAACAGATATATGGATATACAAACAGAGATAGATATATACATACATTTACAAAGACACAAAGAGAAAAAGCAAATGTAAATGATTAGAAACAAAAACCAGAGAATGCTTGATTTAGTAGAAGAGTCGTAAACAGAATTTAAAGATAAATAAATGTCTTTATGAGCCGAAGTTCCTATATTTTCAGAGCTACTTCCCATTCAAAAGTCACACGTAAAACTTCAACATCGCTAGAAAGATCTTTATATCCCTCCTTCCCCTCTCGTCCCCCGTTGTCGGTAGCACACATCTTATTGCAAACGTTGGCCGAGCTGTAAATAAAGGCACTACTGGTAATACGAAGCCCCGGGGAAGGGAAAGGAGGCCCATACATCCACAGTTTACGGCTGGGGCGGTGATGGTTTACGATTCGACGGAAACGACCTAACTGAAGCTACTTTCGACCAAATTATCGCATTCGTCTATTTTAAAAGCACTTACAATAAGGATTTAGGAGATCTACTTGATAGCTGTTCGAAATAACAAAGCATAAGATGATAAACGCAACGGTATCATAAAAATTCTGCTGGCTAAGCCCCAATTATTATTTTATAGTTTCGAAACTTTAATGTTTCCAGTACAAAACTTTCAACTGACCGAGCAAATTAAGTTATTAGGTATTCATCAGGTTAATGATCCAGAAAAGTAGAACAATTACAATTATTATGAGAAATATGAATATTAAAATAATTTATAATATTTAGAATGGGATTCCAAATCTACGAATCTAAGTTACGTTTTTTATTAAATTTTATATAGTTTATGACGCTCTGAAAACTGAGACTATTCCTTCAAGCCGTTTGGGCTGTACCACGTACTAAAGAAACGAACATGCAAACGCTCGAAAAACATTATCCTCTTTCTAACGCAGTCGGGTAAAAATAAATAGTTA
>DWLI01002109.1:0-13825 GCA_018249915.1 Cecropterus dorantes dorantes
ATAAGTGCATCTTGACAAAACATTCAAACAATACTGACTGATACATTGAAATTGACAACTGATGTTGTGCGGGGTTGACAATCTAATACAATAAATGAGGTATACTCGGGTAAATTAACTATCTCCGACATATATATAAAATAAAACAAATGTAATATTTAAGTCTTCATTTTATTGTGAAGGTTGTCACCTAATATAATGTATAGGTACAGTATAATAAGCTTACAATGTATTACTGTATTCGTTTTGTATTCGTAGTAGAGGCGAATAATACCTACAATATTGTCTAAACGCGTGGCAAAGGTAACAAGGTTTTATATCTTTATGAAGGCCGAATAAATTTATTGAATAGATAAGATATATATACATAAAAAACCTTATATGTATGTATGTTTCTCCTATAGTTTGCCTTAGAGCTGTTGTGGGGCATAAAAAGATTATAGTCGGATAGACAATTGTTCATAAAGATAAAAGATTTTTATGTTGTTTTTTATACATTTTTATTCAATTTATTTAGAATATACACAAAAAGCCTTTTATGTATGTTTCTCCTATAGTTCGCATTGGAACAGTTGTGGGGCATAGAAAGATTATAGCCCATTAAACAATTGTTTAAAAATATAAAAGATTTTTTTTTTATCTATTTTAATTCTCGAAAATAGTTGCCTTCATAATACTTATCGTTTTATAAGCTTAAAGTAGCAAAGGAGCTTGCAGTCCACCTGATAGTAAGTAGTCACTGCGCCCGTGAACACCTGCGACCAATTCCATATAGAACAGATTCTACGTGAATCGATCACAGGTGGGTTGCTACCTCTCAGTACTAAAGGTCGCTTCATATGAAGTCTGCAGTATTGTACTGTACTGCTGATATTAAGCTGGATGTCACAAAATATATTGAGATGACTTTTTACATTCAAGGAATGTTTTCTTTGCATCATGTCTTGGCAAGGGGAAATCTCTCGCCAGGCAAGTAATCATGTCTGAGGAGCGGCTATGCTCTGACAGTCTCAGTTCGGAAATTGTATATATGCAAAATACTGAGAAAACTTCAATAGCGTGATTCAGAATACAGTAGTGCCATCTCTTGATGAGTTGTGGGTGGTCATCACAATGTCATATCTATGATTATCACTTGATTCGATGGTTTACATCTATACAATGTGTCCAGTATTGCATATATTTTTATGACTTTAATTTTAGTATTTTTGTATTGATCTTTAGCGAAGTAATCATGTCTATTGAGCGGCCGTACTCCAATAGTCTGTTTGAAGCATATATGCAAGATCTTGAAAAATATCGATAGCGTGATTCAGACATACTTGTGGCGCCATCTCTTGACTAGTTGCAAGAAGTCGGTACAGAATTTAATTATTTAATGTTATTTTTGTACACTCTATTATAAATGTTACCGTTTGCCTCGTGTTCAATGACTTATAAAAACATGGATCTAACTGGCTAAATATATTGATGATAGCCTTGTTTGCGATTATAATATTTATGATCTTTACAAGTTAATATAATTTTATATTATTGTAATTTAAATATATTTTATCTGTGCAATGAAATTGAGCGCGGAATTTGAACTATATTTGTCTCTGCATAAAATATAATTTCTTAATTACATACATATATTATAATATCTATGGATAGCGAACAATATACATTTTAAATAGGTATTTTGCCAAAGTAAATTAATTTTGAAAATGGGTTTACATTTAGAACATCTGATATAACGTTACGTAGGTGTAAAACATGGACAAATAAATTAATAACTTAATTTTATTACAACTTAAATATTATTTAAAATAAACAGTTGAAATAATAAAAATAATGGGAAAACAATAATGCATTTTAGTACGCAAATAATTATGCAAAATTTGACACAAAAATAAACCATAAATGTATTTACGTATGAAAAAGTCTATTAGACTCATACATCAATTAAAACACACACGCACAATCGATTCCAAAGTTTAAACATGTGCTAAAAAGTAAAAATAACGTTATAACATTTTAAATACACGGAGTTTAATTTGTTTCCGAAAAAAGCTATTACTGTAAAATACTTTTTATGTTTGTCAAGGCACTTTTGGGAGTTATTATCCAAGCATAATCGTATTTGCCTAACTATTGTCTCCCCCAAAAGTGATGTGAATAGCAAAAAATATTTTTTACCGATCAATATGCTAATTACATCATAAATGTTTAGCCAAAATGTTTTGTCACTTCTTATAAATTTGTGAAACCTTTTAAATAATTTTTTGGTTATATTGTATTGTTTACAGTCAGAAGTTGACGTACAGTAATAATGAGTTTACATTTGTTAATTATTTGTCTACCTCAGTTTATACTACTATCATATCATATTATTATCTCAGTAAAATTACTGTAAAATTTTCCCTCAAAAGAAATAGAAAGAAAATTATTTTTTATTTACTTCATTGTGTGGTTGTTCTACAACTTTAAAATCATGAGTTTATTGTTAAAATTGAATCAAAATGTAATGTAAAATATCATGCAATCCAAAAAAAGTAATATTAATTGAATTTTGTGTCATATTTTGCGAAATATTGGTAACTATTGAATGGGCAAATTTGGTTTATTACATTTAGGTATATAACACATATAAAACATTTTTTTAATGTGGAAATCCGCCCATCGTCCTACACTTTAAGTACAAAATCAATAAAATAAGTAGTATTTCAAAAGAAACTCAAAAACTCACAAAAATCATTGTCCAAGCTATTCGGAGGGATTTTCAAATAATACGGTCGTGTCAATTTCTATCATATATCACAGACAAGCCAACATGAAATTCAGCAATCCAAAATACGTATTTACACAGCGGATACCCGTCTTAAAATAACATGTTGTAATTAAAAGATTTACTGCGAAGTTAGATATTATACAGCCCAAATATTGTATCATTAGCTATATATATTAAAATATCACGCTCGCTTTCTGAGTGATTAAAATCAGAAGTGTTAATATAATAAAAATTGTTTCAAATTAATTTTCTGATTTTCAACATTCAGTTAACGTGCGTGACATGGTGTCGATTTGGTCACTTGGAGAATAAGATAATTTTAATAACTATTTTATTTCTCTACGTGCAAAATGTTTTGTTAACCTGTTAAAAGTTCACCCGACAGTGACACCCTGTTCGAAATATATGAAATAATATTAGCGATATACAAAAATAGGAAAAATTATACTTTGTCTACACTTAACCAGCACTGATATGCGTCAAAACCTCACAACTTCGATTAAATTAATTTAACGCCCCTCGGGCCCACGTACCTTTCAAAACTAATATTTTTAGTTTAGAAAACTAATTAAATTAATTGCATATATAATGAATGGAGTGTGTTGCGTAATTTTTCTAGCGTCTAACTATTTAGTGAACTGACGGCATCTATATTATTGATCCTTCGCCAGATAAAACGGTACATATAAAGATAACAAAGCCACATATATTTTTTGTGCCGAATATAAATTCATTACTAATGTGACCTGTTTGTTTTTAAAATATATAACAATTTTATATTGTGGAAAAATTCTATACAGTTATTATTTTTTGTTCAAATAAACCCGAATAATTCCACAAGTATATCAGTTCACTAAACAAAAAACGGTAAAATCGAGTGGCTGACTTATAATGAAGACTTACGTAAGAGGTTAAATTAAGTTTGTTACTTGTGCATTTTACATATTACGTCTCCTAATTGCTACAGTTTCAGTAGTATTTATCTAATTGCATATACTATCCTATGACAATGATAACAAACCCTGTACATTTAAATGTAACATATTTTTGAGATTCGTTTAAATTTACAATATTTTTTCACAAATAAATATACAGGGAGTGTCACGTCACTATACTAATTAATTGTAATCTCACTTGTTTTTTGATTATATAATTAAATTCTAGTAGCTTTATATACTTATAGCAATTATTTACATTACGATAACGATTATTTCCAACATTAATAATAATATATTCCGCGAAAGCAACTCCCATTATTATTGTTCTCAACACTATAGTCGCCATGATTTGTATAAGGTACAATTTTTTTCGATAATCAATCCAAGATTGCAAACATCGCGATCATAATTTACCTAACTTACCTACATACTTATTTTACATAATAAATCATTGACAAAAGAAATTTAAAATTCGTTATTTTTTTACTTACAATAAATTACAAATATGGGAAAATTATGACGCAACCTATTTTTGTACAAACAATTGAATTGAAAGAATTACGATACTATTTATTTTTGTTGAAAATACAGAAGAGAAGAATGGGCACCCTTAGGTAAGGCGATACAAGGTAGACTTAGGACGTACCTTGTGCATACATTATTGAGTATTGAACAAGTTGAATTTGTATGTATTTGTACTTTCAAGTATCATAAAATAGGCTAGGGCATATGTTTGCTATGACACTACGTCGTCTATACTTCTAACCTACTAAATGGTCCGATTTAGTACGAATCAACATACAAAATTTATGTTTCGGGGTGAGATCATTACATGGACCCGTACACAATAAAAAACTCATTTCAATAGCGAGGCCAGCTCATTTTAACATCTTGAATATTAATACTGAAACAAAGTTACTTTTTCAACTACTAAACGAGTTCTATAAAGTTTTATACCACAATCCAAAACCGGTTGTTTGAAGTTCAGTAAGTAGGTTAGTTACATTAGAAGATACTTTATTCTAAAATAATATAATGAATGTCATGCTATTCGTGTTATTGTCATAGAATAATTTATATTTTATAATCAAAAAACTATTTGGTAAGTTGTAATTAAGTTGGTCTTGGAGAATGGTATAAACCAGAGATCAGTATAATGGTTATATTAAGTTTATAATACAACGGTATAATGAATGATGGATATAATAGTAAATAAGCTATGAATAGCTTATATCATACTTGAGCCACAGAAGTATATAATATATTATATTAATATTTGATTTCTATTTAAAGCTCTTAGATTTCATGCGAGTTTAATTTTCGCATCGAATACCAAACGCCCAAGAAAAACGCAGTTGCAATATTAACTTGCGTTCTAGGGCGAGTAATTTTGATTTCAATAAAGATAACTGCTATTAATCCAGTATAGAATAACTAGAATATATTAAGTTAACAAAAGCTTCGCTTTTGGCCTTTGCTGGTAACATACAAAACCCAGTTCCAGTAAATCCTTAACACTCACTAGAGTTCGTCGAAGGTCACTTGTTTACTAACTGCACTTAACAAGGTCCATTTCAAAATCATTGTTCATTCGCCAAATCACATCAGGAGTTCGTCCGTAAAATTAGTCGATGCTGCATAATTACGTTAAGGCCAACGAACTGAAAGTAAACTAGCTACGATATACGATTAACGGAATGCGTTTAAATAGTCCATACTTGCACTTTTTCTGCTATAACACACCAGCTAGCTTGGTCGTAGTAGGACGATACCACGTGTAGGCTTTCAACGTACTTCTCGATGAGTTGGTCGAGTTCTCCTCGTTTGAAAACGTGGTAGTATCTGTGGTAGGTGACGGCGCCGCCTTCGGATGGTAGGCTGTCAGAGCCGTCGCTCAGAGAGGGCAGCAGTGGAGCGTGTGGGATCGCACGAGCTGGGACTACAGGAACTGTCGCAGTTTCTTCTGAACAGGAACGAGTGTCTAACAGTTTCCGATCCTTCGAGCATTCGCTGCAAGAAGGTAACGATGCTAAGCTAGCGCATCCTAAGGAAGCTGTGCTGCCTGTCTTGTCCCGCCTGCTCCAGTCGCTACCGGCGGAAGTGTCACTGGATTCGATCGAAAAACCAGACTTTAAAGGTGCCGTGCTTGTGCTCGATCTTGAAGTTATCGATTCTGGACTTATTTCCATTTTATCCAAGTCACTTGAATCGGTAGATTGACCGACTTTGAGTGACGTGCGTTTGTCCGTGCTTGTGCAGAGAGAGTCGACACTGATTTCTGATTCTAAGGAGTAACCGGTTTCAAGAGATTGACTTGTATCGTAATTGCCAGAATCGATTGTTATTTCTGGATTCCCGTTGCTAGAAGATATAGCGCTATCCTCATCCGAGTTTTTTGTATCTACGTCGGGTAATTTATCATCTACTACTGGTTTTACGTTGTATTGAATGTTGGCACAATTGTTGAGGTATATGTCCTCATCGCTAGTAACTTTCATGGATTTCTTTAATTCTCTAAATTTTAAAATGACAGGATTCACATCTTTGGACTTCTTTTTGCTTTTAGTTTTGGAGCCACATTTTGGGAACAGTTTGTTGATGTCAGTCTCGTGTGTATCGTGTATAGATACAAATGAATTTTTATCATTCGCCTTTTCCGTGACTTGTGTATCGTTATTCTTTTTGAATGGCTCTTCCAGATGCTGTAAGCTATCCGATAATTCATCTAATATTTTTTGAGTATTTCGGTCCTCTTCTTCCCTTTTTAATCTGAGCGAGATACTTTTTTCGCTGCTACTACTGCTTGGGAGATCAAAGTCTTCTTCATTTATTCGCTTAGAATATTGATCGATTTCTTGTAGTAATTTTTCACTTAGTTTTTCAGCGAATTCAGTTAAATGTTGACCTTGTTGTTCTTCAACCCAATCATCATCTTTTGCGATCATGTCAGATTTACAAGTCACTAGTGGTTCATTTGCTTGTATCCTATTAAAACTTTCTGATTTAGATATAGACTTCTCTGAATCAGTGCTGGATATAGAAATTGAGTCATATGGCAATCTTGTCGGACTTCTATGGCTTTTACTCAAGTTTTCGTCAAGAGATCTTCCTTCAGGTCGATTTGGAGATAACCTGTTTAAGCTCCAAGTTGAATTGCTGGTACTGCCCTGTTTAGGTGACCGATCTTTTGATCTTCGACCAGGTGAAAGCCGTTCTAAGCTCGAAGAGCTTCCACTAGAGCTAGTGTGAGATTGAGATCGTGACTTGTCCTCTAATATCCGAAGATCGCCTGGTGATAATTTATTTAGACTCCAATTACTGCTACTGCTACTGCTAGAAGCACCTTGAACAATAGCCATTGCTTCAGCGCTCTCTATTTTCTCAAGATGCTTTCGTTTTGACCTTGGACTGGACTGAATGACAGTTTCGCAAGTTTCATCTAAGGAATGCGCTACTTCAGCAACGGCCTCGATTAGACTTTGAGGAGCAGCAGGTGAAGGAGACGGTGATTTTTCTGGTGCGACTGTTTCTTCTTTCTTCCCATCCTTAGGATTTGGATTTGGCAGGTCTGGAAAAGTAAAAAATGAACTATGTATAAGGAATATTTTAAATAAAAGATAAATTTGGTTGCAACGCGTAGGATGACAAACTGTCCTATGGCCAACCCATACCATTGGGTTAGTGGCCAATCCACGTCAATTTCAGACCGTTTGGATTAATCATTGAATCAATAGTAGTAACTAGATTGGTTTAAGTTGCATGCGAAACACAGAAGCGAAGCGTGTTTGAAATTTAGTCATTAACGGTTATCATAAACATTTACGATCTATACAAGCTGCATTAAATATATAATAATAATCAACCAATACTTCCCAACCAAGACTACGATAGCGCTGGGTGGGGATTAGTCTTTTCAGTAACATTAAAAAGGCGAAAGTTTGTGAGGATGTATGTATGTTTGTTACTCTTTAAAACTTCTGATCGGATTTTGCTGTACATTGGTACACAAGTGGTTTATGACCTGGATTAACACCTGGAGCCTGGAGCAGCGTGAATAAGTAGTCCAAAAAATACTTGTACATATTTTGTATTATCAATAATTTAGTTCTTGTTTGAAGGCATTATAATGTACCTAATAAATAGTTATTACCTTTCTCCATAGCAGTTTTGCGTAATTCTTCTGGGATGACACTGATGACACTATCTACTGAATCTGGTGAGGACACTCCACTTGAATCGCTATCCATATCATCTGTTGCTGGGTTAAATAGTTCTAAAGACATAAGTTTCGGGTGAGTTTTAGCAATTGGTTCAGATTTGTTAGTACCACGTACAATTGGGAATGGTTGTCTTCTGCTATAATTTATTGGAGGTATCCCTTTGTTAAGCATCTCTTTTATCTGTCGTATTCTTTCTTTTCTTTTTCTTTCTGCACTTCTACAATCGAGAGTATCGGTTGTTGGTTTATTGGAGTCTTTGGGCTTGAATTGTGGGATTTCTGGCAGCTCTGCAACTGTTTGCAATGTTATCTTAGGATAAGGTTTGACATCCTGTATTACACGGGGTTTTATATCGTTTGTTTCGGCCGTCAGTTTATGTATTTCTTCAATATCTTTATTTATTTCTGCAATAAGTTCTTTAGTTATTTCTGTAGGAGTTTCTTCTTCTTCCTTAATGGGTGGTATTGGGTCTATTTCTTCGAATATATCGATAGGAATCGGTTTGTTGATTAGTGGTGGTGGTTCGGGTTGAATTACGATTTCTTCTGATTCTTTTGGTGGAGAATTAGGTTGACTCTTTGATTGAGGCTTAATTGGTGATGTCGATGTAGCATTTGTCGTGGAGTAATTTTTCAAACTGTATTGAGTTACAAGAATTTTATTGACTGAACCTGGAGTTTGGACTGCGTTAGGCGATGAAGGTGGCCTGATCAATGGAAAAGCTTGTTTTATCCTTGGTGAAGGTAACCCCGGTGAACTTTTCATTCTAGGAGATGTTGGTACTGAAGATACTTTCAGTCTGGGTGAAGTAGGACCCGGGGATAAAGGTGTAGGTGATAAGGGATCTCCAGATCCATCTGCTTTTGGTACATATATTACTGATGCGAAACTATCTTCCGAATCTACACTAGTATCACTTTGAAGACTACTGTCTTTTGATGAATCTGAACCATCTTCTCGGGAATGTCGTCTTTCTGGGTAATTTTTGTCATTATTTGCATTATTGTCGCTCGGCGTAGGAACTTCTGGTACCGGCCCATGGCTTTTCCAGCCTTGGAGCATTCTGACAAATACAGTCACTTTATCTATATTCGTTGTTGACGTTTTGAACTTACTAGTGAGGCCGTTTTTGAGAGACTGGAATTTTTTGGCAGTGGTCGCCGATGTAGAGAAAATGGAGTCGCGTATTGAGTCTAATGCGCCTGGTCTACGATATAAGTATTCCTCATTTAACGATGCTTGTTTTTGAATATTTTTTCGTAACCGTTCTTTTTCTCGTAATCGTTCCGCTGACATCAACTCTTCATTTAACGATGTCTGTTTGAAGACACCTGGTTTCTTTGACTGCATTTTCAGAGTATGAATTTTGAAATTAGGCATTTCTTCTACCATACTTTTCATATCAGTCGGTTTATCGAGATCTTCATCTGCATCGTCTTCATTTATCGATTTTTTCTGTTTAACTAATTTAGGTTTCTTGCGTTGTTCCGTGGCTGTGTTTGCTGGTGGTTCTTGTGGAGCTGGTTCGTTGTCGTCTCCTCCAAGACTTGGGAGACTGGACCGTGATCGTACAAGTGCCCTTCGTTCTATGTCCGCAATATCGGTTAAGCTTCTGGATTTTAGGGTGGATGTCTCGGAAGGTTGTGAGACGAGTCTTGGTGGAAGAACTTCATCCAGACGTCTTAATTCAATAGGGAGATCTGCGGCTGGTGGTTCTGGTCGGATACAAGGTCTCGGCGTCACTCTAGTATTGAGTCCCCAGGAGGGTAGAAACGATCGTCGGCCAGCGAGCCGCTGAAGAGCCCGCCGTACGAACGAGTAACAAGTTTCATTGGGCGACGAAAGGGACGATGAGCCTGGGGAACCGTCTCGACTTTTCCATGGCTCGGAAATGCTGGAAAACGAAAATGATATTCTAATAAGTATACTTTTTCTGACAGACACTTTAAGACCGCGGAGTCCAGTGTATTCAAATTTGATCAATTGTAAGATGCGCTAACATAAATATATAATATTTAAGTCATGATTGATGTACTTACTGATCATTGTCGACAGAAAGGAATCTGGGTGCCGGTGTTGGTGGGCAAAGAGTTGCAGGTCGATGCCAGGGGATTAGTACATCCTGAAATATTATTATAGTTACATTTAGTTAATGAAAATATGACAAATATAAATGATCTACGTATACTTCTATAAAATAAAATTGCATTGCATTTTTCTAATTAGAAATTTTGTAAATTATTACTATTTGGTGTCGACATTAAAACTTCAGAAATTTTATATCTCCAATATCACACATATCCCAAAATCATGCGCTAATGAAAATTTAGAAAATGTGTAAATTTATATAATATTCCATTTTGACGCCAATGTTGAACATAATACAGGCTGTAGTAGGTGGCTATCAGGATATGAGGATTTACTTACATATATTACATTTTCCAAAATTGTGTAATGCCCTATTACCATACAATTATGGATTCGTTAATCAAATATTTTTTTTAAGCTATTGAAAAACTTAAACTCTTTCTGACTGTTGAGTGAAATGTAAAGTAATTTGTTGACTATTTTGAAAGTGCATTAAAGTTGTACTATTGTTGAACTTCTGACTCGTGACTGAAGTATTAAGTTAATTTCTGGCTTTTGAGAATGACAAATCTATCAAATTTCTGACCTGTGAATGAAAGTTCCGTCCCTCATGCTCCATGGCCCAAACGGTCAGCAGCAAGCGACCACCGATCCGGGTGACTCTAGCCAGTTCCCGCAGCGCCATCGCGCGGCGCTCCACCGTCGCGAAGTGGTGTATAACCGCGATGGAGAGCACCGCGTCGAAAGACTCATCGCGGAACGGTAAGCAAAGGTTGTCGCATACAACCACCTGTGAAAATAGTAACATATTTGTAAAAAATATTCACTTTTGACAGTGTTAGGAAAGATTTCGTAAGAAGTATACAGTAGCTATATCGCTTATTTGTTATAACAATGACCTAAACGTATTAATAATGTAGCGAAATTTGACGATCCGCGTGGCGGGGCGGTCACTGGTTTGACGCGCAGTGGGTTCCGGGTTCGATTCCCGGTTAGACAGACATCTGAATGATGAATTTAGATTTATGTTCTATGTCTTACTGTTTGTGTATTCGTCTTCGTGTATCCATGGCAAGCGCGACACAGGAGAAAATCCTAGTGCGGGGCTATGAGTGTAGAAAGAAAGCGAGTGTGTATGTAGTAGCAGGTTAAACCGTTAGGCACCTCTAGTTTCTTATAATTATTTTACATCATGCCGCCTTGCATAATTTCTGTTCAACTTAAACGCATGACTGATAGAGTATGCCTAGCATCATGATCAACTCTTCAATCAAATTGTAAGATACAATAACGTTTTAATAAGTAAACAAAACAAAATTAATACCTACTGTATTGTTTAGCAACACAACTGTTAGATATCTTGGCCAAACAAGTTTTATTGACTCAAATTCTACTATTGCTTTTATAAAATTTAAAATAATGCGGTTTAAAACTTTTTTATATATTAATATTCAATGTTTTCCTCCACTTGCGTATAATATTAGCGTATTTTTGTGCCAACGAGAGTCAACTCAGAGACCAGTAGTTAGCAAATCAATGAATAGATTGGTACTCTTGTCCCCAAGTTCACCGTCGAAGTTTTAACGATGAGTAATAGTCAAGAATTTACCCTTGAACTCTAGAACCTGACGTTGTAAAGATGTCAATAGACGGAGAGCAGTCAAAATGTCGCGTTATTTAATTCTTAGCATGTTTCTGTACCACTACTGGGCGTGGGTCAACTCTTAGAGTGATAGCATCATATGCAATGACACATCATGCTGGAGAAGTAAGAAGTAAGTCATAGACCTCACGTATCTTTGATAACTGCTATCACAAAACCTTCAATCAAATAAGTTTGTTAGTAAGTTTGATGTTTCATCGTAAAACCTAGTGATTTCTTTGACCGCTTTATTTACAACTACACGCAATGAAAGACAAAATAATATTTTAATATAATTATAATAAGGTGAATGGTGCGATTTCGGTCTAACATAAATAAATACGTCAGTACACTTTGTATAGAAAATTGCTATCTAGTATGTGACGACACGCGTTTGTCACGTGGAATGTCTGTAAATATAACCTCAGCTTAATACGCACACAACTTCTAAAAATCTGTGATGTTTGGATTTTCTTTCATATATAACGTGATACAGCAAATTAGACTATCGCTGATTAGACTTTTCGACAGTTCTATGACTCGTACTGATGAGAAAAACTTAATATTTACAACGTCATTTGACACGTAAATGATCTTGAAAATGTTTTCGTACATATAAAACACGCTAACAACGTAAAAACGCTAACAATGTGAAGACTCCAACAATATTTCAAACAGACAGGTTAAAAAGACACAATTTATAAGCGATTCTTCTGAATATATCCATCGCTGACATTCAAATTGCTTCGACCGGGATTCAGAAATAGCCCGCCGGGTGACTAAATCTGGGTATTCAGTGAGGATTTAGCTGTTTCCAATGTGGCTATATTGGGTTTTACTTATTTGAATTGACTAAAAGGGTCTGGTATTCAAAGATAACGTTGGACACTGAAATGAACCATAAAACTGTGTTCCAAAATAAATCACAGCTTATATGATTTTAAAATTTTTTTCGCTGAATTGGTACTCACGATATGTTTTTGAATGTCTATTTGCCGATATTTCGATCCAGTTACATGGATCGTGGTCACGGCGAAACTGCGATGGTGGGAAGAAACCGTTGACAAGCACTAGTGGTAGATTAACCTATCTACCCTACGTCTAGTTTGTTTTTCTTTTTATCACGACACACAACACTAACTGTATCCTTACGCACCGAACTTTGCATTATTTGAGATTTACATAAACTAACCACTGGATTCCACGTTTGCGCTAATTTAAAACTGTCTTCTCTGTTAAAGTACTTACGATGTTTTTTGATCTCTGTTGCTTCTCTTACTAAACGTAGAGATCACCTGAGGTTTATGCAATTCGATCTAGTGGTTAGAAACCGAATTAAGGACGTGTTCAGCTAACGCAGCTTTCTTTGGGTCATTTTTTTGACTGCGCTTAAAGATGTTGTTGCCCACCTCATGGCTTTAGTTCAGCAGGTTTTGTTTACCTGGTCGTCTATTTGTATGCTAATGCATACAAATAGCCATTCCTAGCCATTAAGGGCTTCATATATTTGGACCTTCACTCAATGACTTACAAAAAGTTCTGAATATTTAACACCAAAATAAGTTTTACAGATATATGTTACATTAAAATAATTAATAAATAATAATACTTCACTTACTAATACTTACTTCAAAAACTAAGTACAGAACTTTAAAACAATAAAATTAATTAATTAACAATACTCCAACAAGGGAAGCCGAAGGTAGGGTCGACACGGCAAAGCCCGTCCAAATAATAATAAAAAAACGAATAAAAACTTTCGTATGGATCTCTTCGTACCAGTTTGGTCTTTAATTAAGGCAGGGTTTTACGAGCTCTGTTTATTTCAGTCGATACTTTAAACAAGTTACATATTATTTTCTAGTCGTGACCGCTTTTGAAGCTCTGTAATGGTTAACGGTAGATAGACAGAATTTGCATAAAGCACTTAAATTAACTTATCTGAGGCATGGAAACTGACTAAACAGGGTTTTTTTATACAAGAAAATACCATGGTATTTTACTTGTAATGGAATATTTTTTTTATTATTTATATAAGTATGCTTTGTAATAAGTTTTGTGTGCTTACTTGGTATTAAAAGGGATTCGTGAAGAAATTGTTAAATTTAAAAAATATCAGTTATAACATGTTTTCCATCTTCAATAAAAACATTAAACTGAATAGAAG
>DWLI01002110.1:0-13823 GCA_018249915.1 Cecropterus dorantes dorantes
TTAGTAATTTAATCATTTTTCCTTTCCGGTCGAAAACTGATCAATCGTCATTTAATTACTTTGCCGGGTCAGCTAGTGATATTATATTTTTTTTACAATTTCTCTAAGAGTTTTATTTAAGTTATAGTTATATCTATCTTTATACTTGTTTCAATAAGATTAAAGTAGCAAATGGACATGCAGTCCACCTGATGACAAATTGTCACTATCATCATGGACATATGTAAGCTATTTCATACATGTTCATACTGTACAGGGGTTCTATCTGAAGTCAATGGTATTCAAGAGTAATACGGCCCAAAAACGAAAACGTGAACGTGCTATATTCATTGCAATGTATGCTTGAAGTCGTAAACGGTTTTCGTTTTGAGGAAACGTAATAAACTCGTCCTAAGGGTACAGTTTCTAATGAGTTTAAAGCAAGGCTATTAGTCCGTTGGCGGTTTTTAGATAAAACACGTTTGATGCTTTAGTTATACCTAATTTTGTATTCTTTGTAATTGTGAACGCAAAATGCAGCAAAAATAGAACCAAACAAACCAAACAAAAGATAATTTTCAGCCTTAATTTAGTATCGAACTCTATAGACCTAATTTAGTATGATAATTATATTGATGCTAATTTATATAGTATGTAAATTATTTACGTACATACAATGCAAATGGCATTTTCCTTCAGAACAAAGAAATTCGAATTTAAAATGAAGTAAAAAAAACATTTTAACAGAAGGTATGTATACATAAAATATACAGATAATTTCATTATGTTACTATATGTAATAATAAAATTATCTCCTGTGTCGCGGGTGCCATGGACACACACAAAAACGAATTCACTAACACCCAGATCCAGAACAGAAATCTAAATTCATTCAGATATCTTTCTGGACGGAATTCGAACCCGGAACCCACAGCGTATCAGATCTTTGTAATATGTATTTAGGTTCGTATGTAAATGTATAAAAAATATTAACTATCCCCTTATACGTAATAGAAAGAAGATATACAAACATACTTTATTTAATTGTTTTATGTGCTTATTTTTATACCTGCTCTACTAATACTTAACTAAGAATCTCGTACTAATACGTTTTTTATATATTATTTACATATAAAGTATGATTTTTACATTTCCCGGATACATCCCGGATAAGTCGTGGTTACCATAGACACAATCTTAGACACAAATATTCAAAATCCGAAAAGCAACGTAATCCATTCATTACATTTTTTAATATGGAAGTAGCAAACGAGCATGCAGTCCACTTGTTAATGTAATTAATCCCAAATGAGATCAGCCTTCCCGAGGTAAGCCGCAGATACGTTGCTACCCCTGAGGACTAAGATGGAACGCCTTGGGTAACTATGTCTGCCGTACCACACCCTTCAGACCAGAACACAGTAACGCATAACACTGCTATTAGGAAATAGATGTGTCGGTGGTGCTGTCACTTTTATTTGAACCAAATATTTATAAAAAATGAATGGCCTATTCAACACAAGAATATGTTTTTCAATTGAAACCAGTAGTTCCTGAGATAAGCGCATTCAACAACACAAACAAACTCTACTGCTTTATAATATTAGTATAGATCGGTAAGTAGGTATATCTTTATAAAATTGAACGACAAAGTGGCATAATATGAAGATATAGCATTCAGTTCGAAGTTTTGTCTACAGTGGCGAATTCTTTTGTGCTCTCTTTGAATATTTTATACGTTATCCGAGACCTTAAATCTCAATAATGCTAGACAGAAACATGTCTCGATACTTTTGTGTTTTGAAAAGGTATATTATATCCTTGTTTTTGTCTAGTTTGATGGTACGAGACGTACGACCGTTACGAGGTGGTGATAATACTCCAACTCGCCATTAAACGGAATGAAACGGAACACATCTTGAATCTATAAAAAAAGCATTTATTTGTCGCTTATGGTTTTGGTCCCCAGTTGAAATTCTATCTGGGTTTAATTATACTTAAATGTCCATCGGCGGCAGTGGCCACTTATCCGCAGGTGGACTGCATTCTCGTTTGCTGCATATAAATATATGTCTTCTAAAGAAATCCACAACTTTCTTTATCGATGCGCGGCAGTAAATTCTTATCAGTAGCACAGAATACTCGTTTACTTAAATTTCAAGTAAATCTACACTTAAAATGCGTCTCCGTTGACATATGTATTACAAATACGAGACAGATATGCATAAATATTGTACTATGGTGTCAGGGACCGTCTATCTGGCGTCAACGGCCAGGCATGACGAATGGCTGAGAAAGAAATCGCCTTATCGCCCCGCGGTCGCTTATTTGCATTGAATCATTGTGGTGTTCGATTTGGGTCAGTTTTGTTTAAGCGAATACTACGTTTTATGTTATGTTGGTATTGTTATTAAATTATAATATAGTATATTATCTATACGAATATTATAAGCAGTAGGGTTTGTTTGGTTAAACGGGCTAATCTCAGGAACTACTGGTTCGAATTTAAATATTTGTTACATGTTTGTTTGTTTCTTTTTCTTATTTAGTAGCGGGTGAAACCGCGTAGCACACCTAGTATTTTATACATTAGCACGTATTTAAAAACAAAACATACTATGGTATTTGTAATTTCATAGTAGTAAGCGCTAGGCTAGATATGAAAATAAAATATAACAATAGACAACCAACTAAGACTCATAAAAACTTTGAACGTAGCATTATGGCGGTGTTATGCCATTATTCTTTAAATTCTCAGGTAAATTATTAGGTGTAAACGTTTAACACCTTTCTTTTAGTCAAAACATACTAAAACAGTTGAAGTATTATTAAAAATTCAATATAATAGCAATATAAGTAGTTGTACATCAAAATATAATCTTTAATTATGTAATTTCTTGTCCCAATCGCTCTAAAAACCCATAAGTAATCTTTGAGCTTAAAGCTTTTACAAGCTTCGTTGTGGTGTGCACTTTTTCAATGACGCGTCGGCTGCGTTCACGATTAAAAACATTAATAGTTTATTATTTATGTTATATTATTCATAAACAAATTTCAATCAAATTCCTTAATTAAAATGTTAGACAATGTAAATTTCGATTTGTTTTTGTATTAAACCATTTATTTTGCAGCTTTTGTGCTTTTAGGTCTCGCGTAATGCCGCGCCGCTTAAAAGAAGTACAAGTTTCGGTCTCACGGCATAGCTAAAGCTGTAAGCTTGAACGCAGCGGTAGGGGTCGCGGCGCGGGGCGCGGGGGGAGCCAGCCGCATGCGTACCGAGCCTCTGGCTGCATTCCAGTAGTTCGGTCGACCGCCGCGCGGCGCCACGTTACTCGCGACCGCGTCCCGCTCACTACAAAGAACGCCTCAGTATTGTAAAAAAATCTGTGATGTATTGATTAATTCCGACGTTTCCCCAACACAAAAACCCCGGTCGCACCGAACAGGACGCGTTGCGGACACGGCGTGTACAGTTTGTGTGATATTTCGACTCTTTACAGCGGGCCACGTCTTGGCATTCCACATTTATCGATGAAAAGAATCTAGTGTGTGAACGAACATGGTGGACTATGCCGTGCGATGTTGAGTGCTCGGTTTTCAGTTTTATGTGTGCATCGCGCTCGTTTTTCAACGAAAATCAGTTTGGGACTCTAAATATGGATTGGTTGTACGCGAAAGCTTAGAAAAGGTCCGGGCGATAGAGGCCTGCGTCGTGTACCGAATAATGAGAGCTTGTGGCTATAAACAGTAAGAATGGTGTCCTACGGTTTCTTCGGGCTGCGGCAGACGCCTTGGACCCTTTTGGTGCTCGTTTTCTTCATCGAAAGCGTGATGGGGAACTACGCTAAGTCGTTCTACATCCATTGGAATACAACAAACAGTATATTCAGAATAGACAACACGGATCACGTATTCGACTTGAATAAGGGGAACGCGCAGTTCGAATACGACCAAGTGAACATAATATGTCCTGTGTACGCACCGGGGACCCACGAAAAGGACACAGAGAAATACATTATTTATAATGTAAGCAAAGAGGAGTACGATACATGTAGGATCACAAATCCAAATCCGCGCATAATAGCGATATGTGACAAACCGCACAAACTAATGTTCTTCACAATCACCTTCCGACCGTTCACACCGCAGCCGGGCGGGCTGGAATTCCTGCCCGGGAAGGACTACTACTTCATATCCACGTCCAGCAAGGACGACTTGCACAGACGCATCGGTGGTCGTTGTTTGAGTCACAACATGAAATTGGTGTTCCGGGTGTGTTGCAAGCCGGAGGACCAGTCGCCGGCGCCGTCGCCCCAGCCGACCCCGCCGCCGCCGCCGCCGCCGCCGACCACTCAAACGACGACCACAACGACCACTACCATCAAACCGGTCACGAAGAAGACGCACAAGTATGATAAGACACCAAACGAGGTTGTGAAGAGTGAGGAGTTGTCGTATTCGCGCGGCGCGGCGTTGGCTTCGTCGCTCGCCCTGGCTTTGGCCGCGAGCGCGGTCCTAGCGCCGCTGGCTCGGTGAATGTGCGCTAAGGCGGCCCGACCGCCGCGTCCGGACTTACTCGACAAGCCCTGTACGGCCCACACCACACAAACTCTCCAATCTTTACATTTGCGTCCAGACACATTGGTCTTCACGTGAATCGTGGTTAGTGCAGTGTTTACCGGACGCAATCGCGTCAGTGCCGGACTGGATTGTAGTGTAAGTATCACGAAGAACTGAAGAACGACGGACATTGGATAGCGTTGTGCGAAATTCCTAGTTATCTCCAGAAAGTTCCGATGACAATTAGTCCATAAGGAACCTATGAGCCTAATTTTTAATATTGTATACTAAGCTATAGGTATCGGGCCTACTGAGTAATCGAACTATTATTATTAAGTGTCGGATCACCAATGAACCGGAACACTCTAGTTACGAAATTCATTTAAATATACATATATATATAAAATGTTAACATGTATAATGGTAATATAGGTTTCTTAAAACACTAGGAATTAAATTTTTATATTTTCACTAATGCAATGAAGGACATTTGATTAAGATTAGGATTCGAACGTATATAGGAGAAATCTTATATAGAATGTTAGGTAGATCTTCATTTAGTTCAAAAGACATTTTTTTATTTTCCATACGACCTAATACTTAGAATTTATTTATACGAAAAGAAAAAAAACTGGGGCAAATGTTGTCCGGGACACTGTGATTTTGGTTTTATTTAGTGGTAATTTTCTCTATGCTTTTATTATGTGATATAAAATTTATTGTATTTAAAGTGATGCATTTTTTCATCTAATGATATTATTTCACTCTTGTCTAAGCTTTTTCTAATTATTTACGGAAGCAATTTTTGATGCATTTTTAATTTTCCAACGCTTATCACATTTATGTGAAGCTCAATTTATCGATTAGATAAATGAGATTTTTATAGTAAATGGCAATTAAACATCCAATATCTATGCCTTTGTTATATAGTTAACGCAACATCTTTATAAACTATCCATCTTTGGAAACTCTTGTTGGCAATAAGTATTACAGAGAGAACTATAAACATCCCTACATATTTTTATAAATAAACCATCTATATGAATTTAAACATACTTTTCATGCATTCTAATGGACCAATCTTAACCCACCAAACCAGTATACAGTAACAAAAACACAAAAACATATAACACTTGTATAACAAATAATTTTAAAACATCCATAGCGGAAAACATGGTGCATTTTTCTACACTCACCGTCTTGTCAGCCATTTTGAATAGCGAGCGCTCGACGATCGCTACGAATAACGTTTTCTCGCCTAAAATTTAAACATTGTGTTAAAAAGCATTTCGTTTTTTAATACTGAAAACGTGTTACTTAGTAAAATGTTTGGATTTTGTTTCATCCGATGTTATATTGAATTCTTGAATTCTCAGTTCGACCTGTAATACTTATCTTGCCAATAGTTTTTTGACTTTAGTCAACGCAACATCTTTCCAAAATAAGTAAGTTAGCACAATAAGTGCCATCAGGTCGTGGAATGAACACGACCGTCGTACACATTATGAAATAGTCAAATAGTTGAATAGTAGACGAAATAGACCGGTTTTCAGTTAGAAATACGCATCTAGTGGCAGTTGATATATTTTTAGATAGTGCTTAAGAATTCAGCGTCTGAGTTTGTAACTGCTTGAGAGGACCCTATTTAACTTTTATTGATATGAAATTAGATAATTCAAGAAGTCATAACGTGCTTAACAAATACTTATTTGCTCATAATAAAATGGCAGGAATTTTTTGATGTCACGAAAGAAACTTAAAAACGATTATAGCTCTAATAATATCGCTATTTTTTTCGTTATATTGAGCAATGATGTCCTTTGTTTTATTAATAATAGCAAAAATGTTCATAGCAAGAACTTTAATCCAATATAACACCATCCAATAGGGAATGGAGTTCTCTATTGGAGTAAGCTTAAGGCCTACCCCAAATGTGGGGAGATACCCTTGCTCTGGGATTAAAATTATAACCCAAAGTAGTTATTATTCCTATAATTATAGGAACGTTTAATTTTGATAATTCCGTAATTTAAATGCGTTTATTCGGCATTTTATTTACATCACATTTCCATATCATTAAATTATCACCGAAAACGCAAGAGAACAATACTTATGTCAACTTCAAGTTCTTACCTACACGAAACAAAGAAGACAAAAATAAACCTCACACAAAAATAGATATATCATTAATGAGGCGCCACGAGACGGACGAACCAGAAATAAGCACAATATGGGACGAAATTTACAAAACATGGCCATAAATACTGAAATAAGAATGGTAATTAACCACAAAACAGTAAGAATCAAATACACGAAGGGAATGTGTCAGTTGACAAACAGTTTCAGGCTAATGCATTGTGTTTTAAACAAGAGATTTTAAATACGTTTACTTTGACCTGTCTCATTATTGACGTTTGAACGACAGGCGATGGATTGTAATCGTGAAAAATAAACAAATAACATATGAGACAGTTAAATACCATCTTATGTAAATATTTGACAGTTTCAACGTAAGTTAGTATGAGTTTTTCCATAGTTTTGTCTTTAGCAATAGTTGTTATTATATTTAAATTTCTGTCTTTAGAAAGTGGCAATTATTATTGTTCTCTCTTTTAGTCAAAACAATTATAATAATTCTTCGCTACTCTTTCTTCGTTTGTAAGAAAACAGGTCCTTAAACTTTACCTTCCACGACGCTCATTTCCATAAGCTGAGTGCGTCTATTTTTATTTAAACTAAACAGTTTGAATGTCTACTTAAGCGTTTCGTGGTACAGACGCTGTTTAACTTGTCTTTTGGCTATTTTTGGAAACGAAGGGATTGTAAGGGATAATCAGCCTGACCTGGCCGTGATTCTGGAACGTTCTAACACAGAATCTAAGATTAAACGTTCACATACATTGAGTTTATAAGGCAAATCGCTACGTGCAATCATTTTTTTGAGTTTGTTGTATAGCTCTACAACTAACAGCTAATATGATTGTATAACCTTAAAGTCCTAACAGTTTATAAATAATATTAGCGTACATATAGATTATGATGATGATATGAAGGTAAAATACTTTTCGAAAATAGCGTTTACAAGCAAAATTGCTGGAAATTTCAGAAACTGCACAGCAAAAAGTCTTAAATATCTCAGTTGAGGTACTTAATGATGGAAGCATATTAGCTTTACCCCTCACATGAAACGGAGATAAGTACTGAGAAATAAATATAGTTGGTACGTGATTTGAGCTCAGTTTGAAATTGCCACTAATCATATTTCTAACATATGCTGATCCCCGTGAAATGAACACGCTTTAAGCAAATTATGATGTTTATACACTCGAGTTAAACTAGGGTTATTTCAGTTCCTGGTTTGAAATGCAGACCGAAATTAGTAATGACATGTTAATTATATGGCTACGAATGTGAAGGAACAAAAATATAAAAATATGTGACCAATACATCATGGCTATCAGAACGTGCCAGGTAAAAATTCACTAGATCGATTCGTCATCGACGTAACAATTGTAAAACAAAGAACTTTTTTTGCCTGACGCGTTCCTGGCACGGTATTTGTATGATACGATGTAGAGGGTAGATATGTGAAGTATTTGTAAAGCAAAAAAATACTTCCGTGTTATATAAGCCCTCTAAACAGATGTATCATGTAAAAATGATAAAGTATATCTAATTTAAAGCATATGACGGTAGACAATATAAAATGTGGCAAGATATTATTCAAACCCGTATAATTCCCGTGGAAATAGCACGATACACTTTGCAGTGACATCAAAGAATTCCTACCGAGTTAAATTGATGACTTCATATTAGTTAAACAGGGGCTGGGGCTTTTATTTTGAATCCACTGAGCGCCATTGGATCGTGTTGCAATTCGTATTATGTTCCTAAATTCTTTGAAAGATACACCTGGGGATTCTTCAGATGAAGATTCCGAGAATTATGCAAGAGGTGTAAAAAAACTCGTTTCTTATAACACAGTAGAGAACAAAACAAAGGATAAGTAAATGGTTCTAAAATCTGTCATTTTGGAGATTTAAGTATTGAATGGAGGTAAGAACAGAAATATTTGTCAAACAAAAAGAATTTAGTGGTTAGAAAAAACAAGGTTAATCCCAATAGAAAAGCTGTTAATACCGCGGAAGCTGGGTTCATAGATTAGAGGATTGAATACCTTAAACCCTATATTGTACAAAGCATTCAATGCAGCAACAAACTCAGGCGTAAACAAAACATTTTTCTTAGTATTCTCTCTCATATTAGTTTTTGGTTAGTTGTGCTGTGTACTTAGAATAATTAATTGCCTAATTATGAAAATGAAAAAAGATGACCTCATTTTCGAATCTCGAAAAATCAGTCCGCTAGTTTTAATGAAAATGCATAATTTTATATTTGATTCTTAGGTGTTTTCCAACGGGATTAAGATAACATGATATATATTATAAGAACATTTGTTGAACTGTGTAATTTGGGTGTGGACAAACCTCGCTCAGTTGAGAAATTAATTTGGGCAGCTGACATTAAAAAAAGTCGTAACAGTCCAGATTGCGGTGTTGTAATTTTTTAAATCAAGACCGACAAGGGACGGCGAAGCTGGGAAACATGATCTCGCAAAAATATGAAAAAATGCAGTATAAAATCTTAACAAGGAGAATGTATGCTTGCATGTTGAAATGAAAAAGTTGAATTGTATTATCATTTTACTTATTACTATTAATTATAGAGTAATGGCCATGTAAATATGGAAGTAACTCCATTAATTTTCAAAGATATTAGTCACAACTTTTTAAACCCGCAATCTGGACTGTTAGAAGTAAAAGAGCAAGTCAGATAATTTGTTTAAATTAAGGAATGTCATCAACGAAATCTGTCCCACTTATCAAAGTTTCTTTCTAATGGAAATGTTATTTGATATCCTATCCGTATCTGTGTCAACTCAGATTTGCCTAACAATAGCTGTTGCCAGCAAGTCTGCTGTAGATTGAATAACAATCAAGAATCCGATCCTCAACGTTGATGGCATGCCTATTTCTGACGCTGACATGTTTCATAATATCCTTGACAGTGTAATGTGATACCAGTTTATATATATCAATTGTAACTGTACCAGTTCTACTGTTAATTGGCAAGGTTCAAAACCGCATGGCGTGTTTATTTAGATGCGTTGGTGCATCGAATATCAAGATTGCCATCTAATGTATTATTATTTGCATTTATATTAATGTAATGTAAATATTATTGACTGTTATCTGATACGTGATCATTGTGTGGTCGTTTTAATACATTTATGTGTTCATTAGCTGTCTCATTGGAAAACATCTGAATATTTGTAAGGATCTGTAACCTTCGTTTGTTAACGATGGTGTAGTTATTAAAGTTAACCTCATATGTAATACAAGGCGGTGTTGCTGTCCTAAAAATGTGCCTGATTCCATCAATTTTGTGTTACCTTCACTGGAAACCTTTTGGAAATTAGATTCCTAATTGAAAGGAAAGGTCAAGTTAGCACAGATAGTGATGAAATTAATTTGCTCAGCGGTGGTTGTAAAAGTTTTATTTATGTTGATTTTCGGAGGATTAAGTTGTTTATTTTTGGAAATAGAACGGGGTATAGTTTAATAACACAAAATGTTCTTTCGGCTTAATTTTTAGCGGCATATCTTATAACATAATAATTTCTTGGAGCATTAAACTAATATCATTTGAACGAATTTTTGAAGGCTACTTAACAAGAATTTTAATAGATAAGATAAGAACTACAGCTGATAACGGTCCAGTAATACTGGAATTATTTAGAATCATAAGAATTTATTTTTAGTTTTCCAGGAAATATCCAAAAAACTGGATCTTCAGTGACACTAGACGTACAATTTTTAAATCATTATAATCAGTCGAGGTATCTAGTAATAATTGCCGAACATGCACAAAAATGATCTTAAGCACCTTTATGTTTTGGGAATTCAAAAGAAGAAGGGAAATTTGGATTAAAATTTAAAGTCAAAATGTGGTACATCTTAGGCTTTTAGAAATAAATCCATGAATTATTAAGACTTGTCCCCAGAAAACTTCATACAACATACAAACAAGTCTATATCATTTTTTTTATCGGTTTCCCAACTCATCCTGTCTAGACGAGCTGATACATAATCATCGATGTAATAAATAACGAATGAAAGACCTCTATTTAGTTTCCCAAATAACTTTTTCTTTGCAGAATTTTGATAGAGGTAAATTCCATGCGAAAATAATGTCATAATAATATGCTAATAAATACATAGGTCTTATAAAAATAACTTTCGCGTGTCTGTACTGTAGAGAATAAATATAGAATCATAAAATAATAGGAGGGTAGAAATAATAGAAATATCTTTAATTTTTCAAATTTTTGTCGGTCTGTTGGTCTCTGTTTGAAATCGGATCTAAATCTTCAAAATAACTGAATTTAGTTTGAGGATATTTTAAATATTTATATGTAATATCTTGGAGTAACGTTTAGCCTTTTTTCATTAAAATCCATCGACTCTATCAAAAGTAAATACATCCCTAAACGAGGGTAAAACTGCGGGCCACAGTTAATTACGTGTATTTTTCTTAATCAGGATCATTAAGTATTATTTGAGGATGTTTTTATTGATACGAACTAATTTTGTAAAGTTTGAGGATTTTTTAGAGATATTAATTCGCCAAAAGCCACCGTAACATGCTCATGCGGTGTTTCCAGATGCACTGTAATTACAGTAGATCTACTGTATTTCAACTTTTTTACTGTATACTGAAATGATCTTCTACGGTTTACAGAAAATTTTTAGTTTAAAATTTGTTCGAGGAAAGGAATTACCTGTTTTGGTCGCTAAATCGCACAGAAAGTTTCATTATCTGTAATTTTGTACAAAATGCTGTATTTGATTTGATTTTCAGTAGGAATCATTATAATTATAATCACGATCTGGAAACACTGCGCTCATGTAATGTTCTGCTGTTTTCTAAAATGCAGTTGAACAGTTGAAATAATACAGGTCCCTAAACAAGTCCACAAAATACGGCGAAAATTCAGACCCAGAAACTTATTCGAACAAGTCTATCCATCTATCTATCTGCATTTGTCACTACTGGACATAGGCCTCCCCTTTTAGGCGCCACTCCGGACAAGTCTATAATGTCTCTACACGAACAAGTATATAGCATCTAACAACGCTTCTCAGACATATGCGAGTGATTATACAAATTACATATCAATATCGGGTCACAAATGATGACACTAATTAACAAATTTCGTCGAGTGTTTACCGTCATTAGGTACAATTTCAAAATTACCTATTATCTTTATTTTTATGGCGTCTCTGTTAATGACAATTTCAAAGGTTGTAGTGCTTTTAACCCTATGTCATTATTGCCTATTATTTCTCACTCATTATTACCCATTATGGTCTCACTGCTGGATATGACTTCATAAGTTACTAGTAAAATATTATTACCATGCACAAAAATGTAGTACAAATTGCTTGAGATTAAAGTGTATATATCTAACACCATACGTATTCAATACCAGTTCTATGTAAATCTAATCTATTTTACGATCATCAGCCCATTATTGTCCCATTGCTGGGCATGGGCCTCATAAAAAGGATCACCATAATCCAAAAAGTTAGAGAAATACAAATTTTGAAACTTTAAAGAACTTTTTTTCAAATTAAGACATTGAGTTCACCTTCACGATTTTTTTCATCAGCATTAAACAAAAAATATTTATAAAAAGTTATTACAGCATATTGATTATTAAAGCATTTTACGGTTTCAAATTGTGAATTGTCGAGTATATTAATAGTAATTCTCGATACAACGAAAGCCAGTGTGCTATAAATTTCATAGAAATCAGTTGCACGTCACACGATTTGTTTCTCAGAAATGTGTGAAGTGAATGAATCTAAATGTAAACATTAGTAGCATGTGTTCGAGCATCTGGCGAAGTTTGTTCGATTTTATTTTACACTTTATATTATGTAGAGTACTAGTGATTGTACACAGCATTGTTTTGTTGGATGGAGAACAATTTTTAAATATTCAATACGTAAAGAATGGTGGAGAAGGAAGTTCTTCGAGTTGTGATCTCGAATGAAGCTTTAGGCGGACCAATGACCTAAAAATGATAACGGAAAACTGTTGGATTTAGAAGGTACATGACCGGTTGAAGTAATACTAATTAGGGAAGGCCTATGTCCAGCAGTGTACATAAATGCAGGTGGATGGATGAGACGTAAAATTCTTCACAATAAATCGTTTTAAATAAATTAGGAACTAGCGTGGTTCAATAATCTTAACTCCGGTAGTTTTCGCCTCGTGATAGAAATTCTACCATATTTAAAAATAAATAAAAGAGAAAAATTGTTCTTAACTGTTCTGTCTTCGTCTATTTATATGATGATGTAATCAATATAAAAGCGCGTTAAAGCAGTGTTTAACAAGCACTGTAGTTCAGTTGATCTCTGTACAGAAATTTTAATGAGGAACATTTTATACCATGTTTGGGTATTTGTGTACTCGTCTTTATGTGTCCATAATGTAACAAATCTTATTGTGAGGTTATTTAACTTGATTCTCTACAAATATTCTATCAAAATTTTCATACAAGGATTTTCGATTTGTTGTTTTTAATAGTTATTGAATTATTATTATATGTAATTTTATTTTTATAAAATTTCGTCATTTTTGTGCAATGTATAAAGTAAATATAAAAATATCGTAGTAATATTAGATTATGCAATTAATTCGAATAACACATCTAAATTTATAATAACGAAAAGGATAGTCAAATGATTTATTCAATGAATAATTTTTAAATTTAGAACTTATTTGAAATATTATCGGCCTCCCACGCTAGAATTTGGAACATGATCGTTGAAATTATTAATCATTTGCTTGGTTTTTTAAATTTTATCTACCAACGTTAATCATAAAATCTAGAAAATCTAATAAATAATTGTACAGCAAAGTTACTTTAGTCTAATACTCGTTGCTATCGTATAAACTTTCTCGAGCAAAATTAAGGGAATAGTCGAAAATCAGTTTTTATTTGACTAAAAGGGGGATATATTCCAAGCTATTGCAAATATGACTTATATTATATATTTAAATAATGACAGACAAAACAATTAAGTATTTTTCTCTTTTCTTTGTTAAGCGATTTTTTTGTTTGTGCTACCAAATTTTGACTAGGTATCAAATTTTAAAATCTATCAATTTTCTTCAATGATTATGGTAGAATTTCAATTATTAAGTACATC
>DWLI01002111.1:0-13820 GCA_018249915.1 Cecropterus dorantes dorantes
GGGTTCATACCGTTGTGAATGATTGATGATATTAAATATTTATGGCATTAAAAAAAGACAATTTACACTTCTATAGCCCCACCCATATTGGATTTTTTTCCTGTGTCGCAGGTGCCATGGACACACAAAGACAAATACGTAAACACCCAGGGTGTAGCCACCGTTATATATCTATTACGATCTAAATTCATCGTTCAGATGTCTGTTTGGCCGGGAATCAAATCCGGAACCCACTGCGCGTCAGACCGGTATGCTGTCCGCTTCGCCACGCGGTTCGTCAAATTATTATCGATTGTCAACATGTCAACGAGATTTTGTACTAGTTTTTATATAGGTTTGATATTCAAATATGGTTGTCATAATCTTGAAGAATGAAAATTATATACTTTCATTAAGTATTGTGAATGTATTGTACGTAATCAAAAAGTAAAATTCTAATCTTTCACCTGTCACTAAACACATGTTTTCAAGATTCATTCCCAAACAGATGTGTCGATTTTATACGCATTTTAATATCCTCAACTGAACGAGAACTAATCGTAACCATAAAATTCAAGAGATTTAATATAAGAGACACTCCACAAAAGAGCATGCAGTCCTTAGCCTCCTATAAACATGTACAATCTATCCCAGATAATAGAGTCCTGCCTGAGGTCAGCCACATATACATTGTTACCCCTAAAGAGTAGGTAAATATATATAATGTATACAATGTATCAAACTTAAGTTATACACTGTTTGCTGCACCATTATCGCGTACCATCGCAAGACCGCTCTCGCCTATTCCTTGCGTTCTCACCGCACTCAACGGTCTTCTCGATGCATATCCTGAGTACGATTTGCTTTCGGATGAATAGTCGGAAATATTGTCTGTATGCTTGTAGTTCTGTGAGTGTGAAGTATAATTACGGTGTCTACAATTAATGTAAATGGTTGTCTTTTTATACCGTTTTAATTATAGTAAATAAATAAATATTAGGCATACGTCTCCCACACCCTTCAGACGCAAATTCTATCCACCAGAACTGCTGTTATTAGACAGAAACATGTGGTGCGCTGGTGCCTCCGAAGTTAAAGCATACACAGACCCTATCACTAATAAATAAATAATTAAACACATGCTTAATTACTAACGTATTCAGGACCGCAAAATGGGGCGCGTAAATCAAGTTCATTGTTTACTGGTGCGGCTTACATAAATTGTAAATTATTGGTGCGCCAAAGCTTAATATAAGTAATGAATCACGCCTACTATCCAACACAGCAGAACATTTTGGGTATCCGGCCCATTCGGACCAAACGACGTTTGCTATCGCTTTCATGTAGGCAGGCATTTGCATTTTCCAACCGAGGGAACTATGACGATCCGTTATCGTTTTGGTTCTCTCTGTACTCCGAAACCAGATACAATAAGTAGAATGATAAACTGAAAATCGAATAGCAATCCCTACAGTTTCCGTAACATATTTTGTTATATCATAAATTAAATGAAGCGTTCTTATTTTGTACAGGCCTACAGAGGCACTTACAAATTGTCAGTTACCATATTTTTCCTTACACTATCACCGGATAGGAACATAATTTCAACAAAGAAAATCCGGCAAGAAATTCAGCCGTTTTATATTTTCTCTTTGTAATAAATTCATTTCTTTACCATTTTAACATAATCCTCGTGAACCGATTTTGACCTCCTGCTAACGTCATGGCCTCTTAGGATAAGAGTCCAGAGATTATTTAACAATACGAAATTCTAGGTTTGTGGGTTTTATTATGATGTCTTAACAAGATTTTAACGAAGTTAGGCAAGCTTACGATGCTTACTGTACAGCAAGGGTTGCCAACCAGTAGGTACTGGCAAGGTAAAAAAATCGCTGATATTGCGAAATACATTGAAAAGAAAGCTGATGACATATTTTTTTTGTAATTGCAATTGGGAGATCGGACAATCTAAATTAGTATCTATCTCGACTAAGTTCAACCGTTGCCAATTGACTAACAAAATTAATGAATGATTCAATGATAATGATGTAATGATAATAATGATGAATGAATTAACTTGTCAAAACTAATCGAAACCAATCTAGACCAGGGCTATCATAAGCTAAAATGCTATACAGGAAGTGTCCGAGCAACATTTATCCCCTGAATTGTTAAGTATTTTTCGAGTAGCAGCAAAGGGTGACACAAGATTGATGAAGGCTACGCCGACGCGCGATGCAAACGTGGATAAGGCAAATTTATCGAGGCTTTATCACCTTTGCAATGCAAGGAACCACTACCATTACCAACTTTGTACCGTATTGCTGACGACATTCAATTTGGACCACTAGAAACGCCATTAACTTTACTATGGTGACATATCGTTGGTTATATAACAATACCGCGTAAGTGATATTTGGTAAATTTTGAAGAGACACAAAAACTGTATATTTTGCATGAAATTCTTCAGACGAAATGTAGGTTTTTGTCTCTTCTGAATAGTTACCAAATATATCAATTGCGTGCTATTGTAACTAAATATTTTGCATAAAATTCTTAAGACAAATTATATAGCTCTCTATCTCCCCTGAAAAGTTACTAAATATCACTTGCGCGGTATTATTATATAAGCGATGATATCTTAAGTATATAATGTTTAGAGGCGATAGAAACCTTTATGGTTAGACTCGCAAACACACGTATCTCTGCCTCATTCAAAACAGCAGGATTTGCATTACAATTCCCTGATCGACCTGAATTAGATCTCCAATCTTATCTAGAGACGAATACGGATGTCCATGGGCTCCGTGGTCATTTACCATCAAGTCGTCTGTATGCTTCTTTCTTCTATCATATAGTTGTTATATCAAATTGATTTAGAAATATGAACTGAGGCATTACTTTATTTTAAAATAGATGAATCTCAGGATATTCAATTTAACGCTGTCATTTGGAGGGTTTTCACAACATACGAAAATGTGTGATCTTTTCATCTTTATAAGTCGCTTCAATGTCAGAGCATTATATCAGAACATTAACAATGAAAGAGCGAGAAATTACTTCATCATAACAACCATGTGATTCCATTAAAGAATAAATAGGAATGACTCACACAAGTTCCTATAAATGCATCACGGTATATTGTTGGTATAGAAGAGCGTTTAACCTCACGGTACGGTCTTTAGAATAACACAGGTTCGTGTTATTCATTGTTTAGAAATGTTTTAGCAGAAATATCAAAATTTGGCTATTACTCTAGTATGTCCCGTGATACATAAGATCGCAAGCGAAATTATAGGCTCACCGGGAAAATTTGATGTTAGTATCGTATAAAATTATTACTACGACGCCATAATCAAACCGAGTATTAAATCAATACATAATCCTTATAGATAATTCGATGATGTTCAAGATCGCTAGCGAAATTTCATTAACTATTCGATGGGGAAGATTTAGAGTCATCGACGACTGCCGTATATACTACATCAACCCGACATAGATAATAATAAATGTCTCCACAGAGAAACGAAACAACAAAGTGTTAATAAAATATCTTGTGAATGTAAATTCGATAAAAAAGGTCTTCCCCGGTTGCGAAGTAACACAGTCGGTAAAAAAGAAAAAGAGTTGACGGTGGTTCAGTCATACTCGAACCACGAGGAGTCATATCAAGCGTAAATGAAGATAAGACAAACGCCGAGCATTACAATTTGCACTTTTTGTTTTTACTTGTTTTGTGGAAATTCCATATCGCGGAGCAAGTAATGTTAATAAAGTAAAATGAGTTTCTCAACATCACAAGTGGAAACAAAAATATGAAGAGGAATTTTCATTATACCGTTACGTAATCACGGGAGTACTTAGTACGAGATAATTATGTTTCCTCAAAATAATCTTTACCCGACTGCGTCAGAAAGAGAGAAATGTTTTTCGAGCGTGTATGTATTTATATTTGTTTGTATGTACATTTCATGTATGTCAGTTTCTTCGCCACGCGCTGCAGCCTAAACGGCTTGACACATTGTAACGTGTGACATATCATTAGAATAATCTCAGTTTGGAAAGTGACAAAGGCTATATAATTTATTAAAAATGGCGAGAGGAAATACTTTTGTACTATAACAGCAATATGGGTTTCAATTGAAGAGTTAAGTTAAGTTAAGTAAAAACTTAGATTTTTTAAGTCCTCCGGCTGTCGTTAAGTAATTAGCTAGTATATATATCTTTGTAAATATATTATAATACTTTTACGTGACTATTTTGTCAAAAACTCTTAAGCGTCTAAGCGTTAAATGAAATATATCAGTCTTATATATCATTATGAACAAAAATATCGTTTTAAGCAGCCGGGTTCTTTATTTCTTTATTTGTTTTAACTATTTTACTAGTTGTTAAATTTTTGTCTATCAAATACATCGCAAAGTATGGCCGAAAATGATAACGTAAACGGACATTGTAAATTGCAACTAGAGGTGCCTCGCGGTTTCATCCGTTACTACATAAGAAAAATTCAAACAAATAAACATAGCCTGATGTTATATAGCTTACTAAAATCCAAATTTTCAAGTCACTAACTTCAACGGTGTAGAACTCATAATATAATAATGTAGAATTCATATAAAATTTTTTCACCCTTTTCACCTCCTTCGGCGTGGAATTTCCAAAAATCCTCTCTTAGTGCTCCTGTACACTCCCTAAGGAATATTCATACTAAATTTCAACTTTCTACGCTTAATAGTTTTGGATGTGCGTTGTCTGTCAGTCAGTCACGCAGTAACGGAAGAGCTTTATATATATAGATGTATGCATGCTTCAGGGGGCACGTTAAACCAAGTCGAAGATCTTTGGGTGATTCCAACTTGTACATTGGGTGTAAAGTTGAAGTACAATAAAGAAAACCCTACCTTATGACCTTTTGATTGACCTTTAAATGAAGTATTTAAACAATTCCAGCAACGTTTTATAGGGTTACTTGGCGAAATAGCTAAAAGCGAAACGTTAATAATTTCATCCTGTCCGTTCAAGTCACGACTATTAAATACGTAAATTTAGGGGTGTTAAATAATAACTGCAAATGTGTTAAAATTAAAAAGATTGAAAGAATATCTTATAACAAAATATATTAATTTTTGAGATAATTACCTTTTTTAAATACTCAGTAGACTGGTATTTTGATTTAAGCCTTAACAGAAATATTTTATTCAGTCTGTAAAAGTCACAGTCTGGTTTGAGGGTCGCAAATTTCGGAGTCCAATTCCCCCTCTCACCCCCTAGCAGTGTTAAAAAAATGTTGACTAGCCTAGCTTCTTCCCTCTAAAACAAGTAGACATAGGTCACTAAATCTAGGGTTCCTACGTCCAACGCACCCACAACGTGCCACAGGGAAAACCGCGTAAAAAATAACGCATATTTCGGTAACTGGCAGAACGAGGATGACACAAGATTGATGAAGGGCACACACACGTTACAAGCACGGATAAGGCGAATTTATCGCGACGCTCCAATAATATGCGAGAGTAATTTATGTCTTCGCCTAAGTTGTAGGCGGAGTTAAGCAGAGTTTTAAGCGGTGACTATTTGTATGGACAGATGTGAACTTTCATGTTCTTATAAGTAGCAATTCTTGAGATATTGAAGTAGCAAACGATCATGCAATTCACCTGATGACTCGTGCCACCCATGGACTAAAATCCACCCCAATTAAGATAAGAGTCTTACCTGAGGTAGGCCCTAGATGCTTAGCTACTCATAAGGGCTAAATTGGAACGCCTTGGGTCTGTTTCCCTTACCTCACCCCTCAGAACAAAACAGCAGCATTTAACACTGCTGTGATAGAAATAGGTGTGCCGGTGGTGCTTCCGAAGTAGAACCACCAAGGGTCTCCTTTTCTATCATCATTAAAGACCTGGAATCGTCCTTGTTATATATTTAATTCTGCAATAAAGCTTTATAAAAAATATTCGGCGAACATTTGAATGTAATTAGTACAACGATGTTACAATAGTCGGCGCGCGAATCGTTTTCCGCATACAATTTACTGGGTCTAGAAGTATGAAAATTTGCATAGTTTTTTATGTAAATAATTTCAAGGAAGGAATTTTACGGAAATTCACGTCGAAAGGAGTAAAGTTTGAATAAACATTTCACAATACTTACATAGTAATTTGCGTACATACTCAAAGCTATCCGAATTTCGGAACCTTATAAGAACGAACACATGCTGCATGCATTTGTTTATAACACTAAACACTAACGCTTGAAGCGAATGTTCGTGGCTTTCATATTAGCTTCGTTACGATAAACTTTTGAAGTGAAACTTCAAAAACTGAAAAACTCGATGAAAGGAAAATGCTTTACAGGCGCTACAGCTAGATGGCGCTGTACACCTTTCCGAGTTACGCTAACAATTTACTTCATAGCTTGTATATGAGGTCAAGCTTGCTATATGGAAAAAAAAATACTTAATAGATTTTTTGAAAAGCATGAGTCTCGATACCCTAATGCTCACAAATATTCTATTATGTATTATTTTTATTATGTTTTACTTCTGCTGTATGTAAATTGCACGCACACACTTTTTTAACTAATATTTTACTACAACATTGAAATCTCCTTAAATATTTCCACTCAGCTTCCACTTAATTTCCACTCAGCAACGTGAACATTTCGATGATTCCTATTCGTAACCAAACAGTTTACGTATTTACGAGTTACATAAACATACTGTTTACTTCAAAATTAGCCCAAAACTAAAATCGCCTCTAGGGCCCACAAAATCAGTGAAGGTAACTTGCTCTGTAAGCTTGGTTAATTCCTCAAAGTTATAATTAGTTTTCTGTTACCGCAAGTTGAATTGGTCATAGCTTTGTTATTATCCTCAGTACATTACCCAGCGCTGGGTTGGAACTTGGAATCTTCTCTCAAAACAAAAATAGTTTCAATTTAAAGCATTATCCGCCATTATACGCCATTGAATATGATTCTAAATACATATCTTTGAAAATTGAGCAAAAAAGGTTTCAAGTCCTTGCTTTCTTTTATCTTTTCTTTCTTTAAAAAAACCTGAAAAACGTACGAGACTCGTACGAAAATGACATCGGTACGAGAATGAGATGATTTCAAACCATAATCTAGCGTATAAAGTCGAAATTCATATCATAATGATGTATGGTTTAAAGATAATGAGAAACCACTATACTCACTAAAGTATGTAAACCAGGCGAATGCCACCGCGTGTACAACTAATATTTTAAAATTGTTTACTTCAAAACTCAGTTATTCTATTTCTCCTTGAGATTCCGCACTCTGGTTAACCACATCGCATTCAACCACAAACACGAAAGAGGAGCCACCGCCGTCTAGTCTACGTGACATTGTATCTAACCTAGATTAATTAATGAGCATATCCTTTATGTGTTTGTAGGTTACTTGGTCTCACACCGGAATCACTTCACTTCAATTTCATGCGCACACAGATTAAAAAAGGGGCAAAATATACAAAGACAGTAGACGAACCCGTTGACTTTTTTGCCGCATCTTCTCGGTTGAGACCGTGTTCCGATTCGGTGGTAGACGGAAAAATATTGTAACTGACTATTTGTAAGTGCCCCCGTAGGCCTATACAAAAAAGACATTTCATTTCATTAAAGTTATGTAAATTCTAAATCTATCACTTGCTTCAGCGTTAAAGGAAAACATCTTGAGGAAATCTGTGAGTTCTGTTCTTTGTAAAGTATAATAGCACTTGACCATTGTGATGGCGTTTAACCTACGCCCTTCTCGTTCTAAAAGGAGACCCGGTGCGAGGATAATTTTCATTACAGAGTTGATGACGAAGGTTACTCGAGCGATATTGTCTTCGTAACATTGTTAAAGATCGATTAAATTTAAATGAGTTTTTTCACTATTGTCACTTTCACTAGATTGTCAGCATTTTTTTAGGATAAGTCCTAATTTAATCAATTTAAGGTTCTTTATTATAAGATACGGTAGCTTTTATATTTTTGTTGATATGATAACGGAGTTATAAAAAGGGTTTCAACTTAATTCTTTGGGACTAGGGTAGGACTTGTAATTTTATCCGCGGATGTTTTTTTTGTTTATAATATGAAAGTGGCAAACGAGTACGCAGTCCACTAAATAGAACGTGTCCACTTCTGCCCATGAACATCTATAATCAAACCCTTGTAAGATCAGAGCCTTACCTAAGTTTAGTCACAGATTGTTGCTACCCCTGAGGACTAAAAATGGAACGCCTCTGAAAATTCCCTTGCCCTACCTTTCAGACCAGAACACAGGAGTATGTGCTGCTTTTATTAGAAAGAAATATTTGTGATCATGGGGAGCCGTGGCCACTTTCTATCAGGTGGACTACATCACACGCATGTTCTATAATAAATAACTAATATAACAAGCAGTTTGGGCACCTAGTATTGTTTTGTCCCATCGACATACACTAATAACAAATAACAACCTTTAATGAAAATTCTCCTTTATTATAGTTTAAATAATTTTCGAAATGAACAAAGACTAATTAGTCTTTGTTCATTTTATTTTATTAAAAATGAGATCAAGCCGCTTCAAAAGAAAAACAATGGCGTCTCTAATCCTGAAGATAATTTACATTTTCAACTTTCGACTTTGTTTTGTAATAATTAGGTCTCTTAAACAAGTAAAGGACATCCATTTTCTTGACTTATACTAATTATAAAAACTGTTTCATATTAAATTTTTCATAAAATTTCAATAGAGAAATTATATTATTAACTCAAAAACAGTTTTCTATATTTCGAGATCACGGGTAGATTTAAAATATGTAAAGTAAATTTTTGTCCCATGTTGGAATTATAATTATTGAATATGATATCCAGTATAAGATATTATTATTTTGCATTATCAGTTTCTTCGTGTTCACGTCGAAAGCACTATACACAAAATATATAAGTAACAGAACGGAATTAAGTCATATAGCATACTATAACACTTCGCCTTCTTTCAACATTATAATTACGGCATCGTCTGTTGACTGAGATTCGTTAACTTATAAAATAGAATCATAAATAAAATGCCGAAGGCTTCATTCAGCCGTCATAGAGATAGTACTTCTATAAGCCTATTGGCAGCAACCAAAATTGACATTTTTCCAGGTGGTAGAACCAGTATACATCAACTGGGGAGACTATTTAGGCAATTCTTGCAGACAAATCGCAGGGTGTGATTGCCGGCTCACTTACTTATAAGGCGACCATATCCTCGGTAACAGCAATGCATCTGTCGACTTCTGAGAGAACTCCTGTTCTACAGGAAGTTACACTACGCTACGCTGTAACTTTTTACCCTCACTGTCCTCTCTTATACTAGTATTTTGTCAGCAGGTTCATGATTTGGTATACCCTCCGTAACCCACAAGCGTTCATGAGATATACCTAGCGACTAGCGGTCACATATCAAACTGTAGATCGCGACGTTGTTTGTCTTTAAAGACTACCACTAATCGTTAATTATAGTAGAGTATTATACAGCCCACGATTCGAACATTTTTTTCAAAATCTTAGTTACATATATATTTATTATTAGTTATCTATTTATTTATATTTGTATATTGAAAAAGACACACCTGTCATTTATTTATTTAATGAAGGTGGTAAGCATTTCTTCCAATTTTAATTTCTAAAATGCAACATTGTCTTTAAGATTTTTAATTAAATAATATAAAAATCTTAAGATTTTTTATTAAATTAAATAAAGAAAACTCATAAAAAATAATTACAAAGGCTATCATTTCTAATATACATTATATGATTATAACTCTTTCCTAGTACGAGCGATTTCCCATTTTCTTTAAACATTTTTTCTCCGTTTTGATTTCTCAGTGACCAAATTAATGATAAAATGATAGATTAGTATCAGTGCAGTACCTGACGGGTGTGGTCGCGCCCGATCCGGAGCCCGCCCGCGACGGCGACGCGAGCTCGGCGCTGGGCGGCGTCGCGTGTGACACCAGCCACGCGTCCACCACTTGTCGCGTCGCTTTCCTGTGAAAAACATACATTTATTTAAAAAAAATATATGATAAACGAAGAAAAAGTTATGCGTTGACTTACAAACATACTACTTTTACTATTTTTGTAGTTAGCCTGCAGCTACAATCTACGATTTCGTTAAGAAGAAAGTAGCTGAATTTTTTGATGCTAGAAATGTTTGTGACATATTACTATCACTTTTTAATGACACAATATTTCTTACATTATAGTAGGTAATCAAGAAATCAACCTCCAATAGTTTCTTTCCAATCGTCCTAAGAGTGTAACTGAAAAAGAGTCTTCTAATATAGGTACATAGACATATAATACATAACAAATTCGCTGCCATCATATTTTGAATAGGGACATATTCCATTATAAAGACCGAACCACACTCCTGGTGCAAATCATGGCCAAAGCTGATTATTACACGAATAATTTAATCATTCGAACGAGTTCACATTAAGTAGACCTAAATATAAATTACTTTGATATATTAAAAGTTGACAAGGAGTCAGTCAATACGCAACTTCACAGCGTTTATACATTTAGAACCTAATTTCAAAAAAGTGGTTAAAATCACGTGATGTTCGCGTTCCAGTTTCCAGGTTCCAGGTTCCAGTTTCCAGTTTTTTCTCGCCATATTACCCCTGAACGACTCTTTTTTTTTTGTAAATATCGAAAAAAAAACTGAAATTGCCGAAAGAAGGAACAAAAAAGAACGCGAAAATATTGCACATTCGCGTGTTCTCATGTTCACCGTTTCGGTCACAATTCTGGCGCGAGCGTGAAACTCCCATTACTTCTATTCTGTTTACAATTTAATTTTTGTTGACAATGATATGTCAAAGTGATTGACGACATTGAAAGTTGAATGACTTGGAGTCTGGCGACCAGTCAAATATGTACGTCGCGTTAATAACAAAAAGTAAGTACGCGTAATGTAATGATTTGCATAATAATATTGAAAAAAATAGTAATATCACACGTATTATTGTTTTAATCCATAAAACACGTAATCTAAAAGTTCTAGAACAGACTTTTCTAAAAAATACCAATCGTTTACTAAAAAAATCCTTTAGATTATCTTGTTGTTAAGACGTGTCTTATTTTTTTCTTTTTAAGCTAAAATATCAGTTGGCCCCGTAACTTTCATCATCTCTGCTATTCCCTATAACCCAATATCATCAACTTAAGTCGTTTTTACTCAAAAAAATTACTCTCAAATTTGGTAGCCACCCACGTGGCTCAACTCTAAAGAAACAACCACCTTACTTCTATTTCTGTTTTATAACAACAGTGTTGAGCGCTGCTATAATCTGTTCCGTAGAAAGATGTACAAGACGTTAACAAGTGTTCTGTCTTAGTATACAAAAGTAACATCGCATGCAATCAAGGAATATAACCATAACTTCATAATATTCGTAATAGACGACATCAAGAAACTGGAATAATTCAATTTTGAACCAACTTACTCTGAAATAATCTGCTACTAGGCGGCATTTAGTTTTAGTACTGCTCCATTCTAAAGCTGTGTACACACAGTGTAGTAACTTTGTATTCATAAAGACAATATGTTCTATAGGCCAATGGTGTCATAATGAGTCGATAATCAAAAGCACGTTTGCATCAGAATGGTAGAGCCACATCTAAACAAACTCTGAAGAGAGTGAGTAGTAGTCGAATCTTGTCAAATATTTTCAAAACGACTTCATTTATTTAGTTATTCATACCAAAAAATAACCACACTACAACGCAACTACCGACTGTTTGTCAATTTTTTTAGATACGGTATAGTGGTTGTGACAGGAACGTGTCAAAAGACACTTAACACGGCCTCGAACCATACGGTAGGTCCATCAACGTTGAATAAATATCGTTAAAATTCACTACAATTTGCAGTGAAATTTCATGGCGAAATCGTTTGCTACTTCAATCTTATAAAAAAATTATCTACACTAATATTATAATGCAGTTGAGTTTGTTTGGTTGAACGGGCTAATCTCAGGACCTACTGGTTCGAATTTAAAAAATCTTTTTGTATTTAATAGTCATTTTATTAAGGAAGGCTATAGGCTATATAACATCACGCTATGTTTATTTTTTTTTATTTAGTAGCGGATGAAACCGCGTAGAACACCTAGTAAAATATATATTGTGACCGACACAGCTACCACGCCCGCGACTTCAATCTAAACAAACCACTTATGCCCCCCGAAAAGGTGTAGGACTCCAAGAGTGAGCTATAACTATTTACCGAAGAACGGATAGTGTGTACAAAGCTTTAGTTTATTAAAGAGTTTACGAGATTGTCTTGTTGTGATCATCGCTGGAGCTCGAGCTTCCTCATTGTTTTACTTTATGTTTATGTCTTGTGCTGCAGTAGGAAGCCCTTATAGTGAATTAAGTTATAAATAAACATGCTTCAGTGTATATCGCTTCTGAAACTCCGCCTTACTTTGCCTATTTAAACAGTTAGGACACTTAATAGTTTTCTATACACAGGCTTTTTAACTTTTTATTTTATTTGTGAAATATTGAAAGGTTATTTTTGTTTGAAATATAAGCATTTTATTTGGTATTAATACAATCCACTTTTCAAAATACAATATTTACAATAACAAAATCAAATAATAACACAGCCAACAAAGTAATATTTGTAAGATTTTAAATGTACGCTACCCCCGTGTAGAGAACACATATGCACAAAAAACAAACAATATATAAGCCTGAAACAAACAAACATACAGTTCATCTGATGATTGGCCACTGGGGCCCATGAACGTCTGTATCCAATCCCATAAAAAATCTACATGAAACCTATCACAAATGCGATGCCACTAGAAAGACTGTGATAGTTGTCTCTAGAGATGTGCCGGATTAGAATAATGGATCCGCGGATACGGATACGAATGCGGAACATTGGTGTCGAGATCCGCGGATACGAATATGGACAGTTACTTTATTAACATGTTTCTGCCTGTTCCCTTAGTACGAGTTTATTACGTTTCCTTAAATCAATCATTGTTTGCGTTTTTCCCTATCATTGCAACGTACACTGTTATTATATGTATTAAGATATAATAATAAGATATTTGATTTTTGCAATATTTGCTAAATATGTGATATTAATAAATAAATGGAATTTAATACAAACTTATTGCTACCTAATCGCCTATGTACGTTTAGAATTTTGTATATTTGATGAATTTATAAGTAATATGAATTTAATAATAGATATAAAAAAAACATTTCAGATCCGCCTAAAAAGTTGCAGGTATGGATCCGGATCTTATGCACACCGCAGATATCCGCGGATACGGATACGGATCTCCGGGACATCACTAGCCGTCTCACTTAAAGTGAGTACTTTACCAGTTGACAAAACCAGTGTAGTTTGACCGCGCAGGTACTACCGCCCCACCAATTTAGAGTAAAACAGTTATTGCGTTTCAGTGGAAGGGTGTGGTTGCCGACTCACTTATATATGAGGCAGTTCTTGACTTTCGGAGGAAAGGCGTGGTCCCCTGCTCACTTATGTATATATGAGACGACCATCTTAGTCCTCGGGAGTAGCAATGATCTGCGATCACATTCAGGTAGATCCATATGATGTTACCATCAGGTAGACTGCATACTTGTTTGCTAATTCAGTCCGATAAAAAATATGGAAGCACTTTTAAAATGACTGCGGTAAATAGGATTTCAGATAGAGCGCAGCCCAGCAGTAGGCAAATTCAAACCCTAGATATATACATTTTAGTAAAGAATGGATTCACGTAATGAATATTCAAATTTATACTCAGCAGGCGTAGCATA
>DWLI01002112.1:0-13816 GCA_018249915.1 Cecropterus dorantes dorantes
TAAGACATATCAGACTTGGTGATCTGATATGTCTATAACTGGGTGACGATAACTGGGTATTGTCGATTACTGGGTGTCGATTATTGGAGTTCTTGTGTCGATAATTGGAGAATTCAATATATATTTTTTTTGGATTTAATACTAGTTTTTTGGATTTAATACATAATATTTTAAAATAATAATATGTCCTATTTATATCTGTAGAACATATATTAACGTATTCGATGTTAATTTTGTTTTAAACTCTACGTAATACTCTTCACTTTAAAAACAAACACACGATCTTCTAAAAGTGTCGATCATTGGTGCCACTACGTTATGTAAGTATTAAAATTTCATTTATAATTTGCGAACTGCTGTTTTAATTTAATAATGTACAGGAGTAAAATTGCAAAATGTGATATTACACTAGTAAGGGCGGGATCTCATAAATGTGACCAGCTGTGACATGGATGTATTATGGATGGCCCCTAATGAAATAGGTGGCATTATAATTTAGTGGATGTTTTTTAATTACGTAAGGTATACGCTTTAAAAGCACGAGCCAGATAAATTATGAAATATAATATATAATAAAGACTGCAGTTTCAAAGTGTTATACCAAAAAATGTTATCGTGGTCTGGATAATTATTTAATTGTTATAATCTAGACATGTTTCGAAGAGCATGTTCAGTATAAAACTTAAACATTATATTCATTTTGACAGCTTTTGAAGTGAAACTTCTTTGGAATCGTTGTAATTTGAAACTCGATGAAACGAAAATGAATTACGAAAGCAGTTGTCGGTGCTACAACTAGATGGGCTTTCAGAATGACGCTAACGATTTTAACAGGTACATTTCAAGGTCTGGGATTTTGATTTTTTGATTTTAATACTTATTATTATGAAGTTTCACTCCTGTAAGAAGAGAAACATGTAAAAACTATGTTTCTGAGAATCACCTACAACAACGATCGGCAATCCACAGCCCGCGAGCCAGTTCAAGTGTTTTTTTTTCGGAAAACCTTTTTTTGCTCCCAAAAAAATATTTAGACGACCGTTTTCTTTCTGCCCTGCCAAAACTGCAGGTAGCTACAATACGGCCCATATTGCCAAAAGGTTGCAGACTGCTCTAGAACCTTAGGACAATAAAATGTGATATTTAAATGAGATATATGATATTAAGCATGTAATAAAAGTTTTAAATGACTTTAATATATGTGTTATTAGATATTATCTAATCTGTTAGATATTTGGTATAAATAATTAATGATTCGTGTAAATATTTCATATATTTTTTGTTTAGTTGGATACTTTTTAATTCTCGTTACTTCGTAACAAGTAATCAAATTACAATTTTACTAGAGGTTGAAATACTACACTATTTTTCTCTGTCTATTGATGACTTATTTATTTGAACTAATTTAAAGTATAGTTTTATGTGTATGTTGCAATCAAAAATTGTCCAGTCAAAGTACTTTTTACAGCAGTTTTGCGCAGTGGAACTATTCCAACCAAACCCTACCAATAATACTGTTTCATATAATTGAGCTAATAGCCATTTATTACATTGCGATCTTACATCTACATCACACTTACTTTTGTCTAAATTTTATTAAATAATAGGCTTCTAATAATACAAAAAGAATTAAAAATGCGCTCTACAAATGTAATTTAACAGATCGATTTGAGTCTTAAATTTCAATATATTTATAGTAGTCTTGAAATTTTACTACATATATTATTAGAATGAATAACATAATAATTAGAATAAATAAATATAGTTATCATAGCGTGTCTGGCGAGCTGACGATTGCTAAAGCCGATTGAATAAGCGCTCCGGAAGCGCTCCTTATGGGCGGGTGTCCTCTAAACACCAGAATTAAGCGGCCATGACATCACTGCATTGAGCACAATAAACTCTATCGAACGATCTAAGCAGGGATGTTATGGAGCTCCGTAAACGGAACCGAAACTATCGGATATCCGAAAAAAAATTCGTAACCGTATCGGATACGGTTACGAATTTTTTTTACAACACGTACAAGTTTCGGTTAATTTCGGATCTTTTTCGAGACATGTTTTTTAGTTTTAGTACATAACACTTAAAATTGACTAGGCAGTTATAATAATATCTGATATGACTGATGGTAATACCAAATGATATTATAGAAATTGGTAATAATTTGTTTTATTTTTTTATTTTTTATTTTTTTTTTTAATTTTATGTTATCACTGTATTTGTATTTTACGTTTAAAATTCCTTAAAAATATAATATCCGTAACCGAAACTCTCTGAAACTCCATATCCGAAACCGGCATAATATTATTCTTATATCCATATCCGTATAGACCCTAAACATGGCATTTCAGCTATGTGCGTTACGATCCAGTATTTTGCAGTCATATTTCATACTAATAAATATTATAACGGCGAAAGATTGTATCGTTGTATGCATGTCCGTTACTTTTTTACGTATAACTACTAATTCACTGTGAAATTTGGCACACCTATCTATAGTGGACCTGGATTACACATACGATACTTTTTATCGTTGTAAATAAAGAGCCGCGAATAAAAGCTAGTACAACGTAAGGCTTAGAAACTTAAATCAATGAATAAAACGCATGGTGGTAACTCCGGCTCCACTGTATTTTATCAGTGCAAGTAGTTAACTCGTATTTTTATAAATATGCAAATTATTCACAACTGGAATTTCTTACGCAACTTCATAACCAAACACCTTCAAAAGAGGTGGTACATATAATGATGACGTTCAAAATATTTTTAGTGAATTAATTGATTTTGATTGACATTTGATTTGAATATGAATAGTATGAAAATATGTATAAAATTACATGATTTGGAATTGTGTTATTCTTATCAAGCATGATGTGTCACAAAAATATTTACTATCAGGTTCCATATACTCATTACGCAGTTCTAAAATAAGAAAATAACTGATGTTTTTTTATTATATCAATTTTATATTCACGCTAGCATTACATGGCAAACTACTTTTAAATCATACTTTAGTAAAATATTAATTTTGTAAATGTGTGAGGATGAACGTTTTACTCTTTTACACAAAAACTAATGGTCGAATCTGCTGTTTAACACATGGGACTTATCGCCGTAGTTAACGTGAAGGAAGCGGACAGAGCCGCGGGAATGAGCTAGTCTTGAATATATAATGTATTAGAAAGAAAAGAAAAGAACAAACAAGGTACGGAGACAGCTTAAAAAGTTACTAAATCGCAGGTTTGCAACCATTTTGATGTCACAATAAACACAATAAATAGTAAAGAAATTATAGAGCTATCTTCAAGGCCAGGTTCAAGGCTCTACTGTAAATACCTCATCTCGTTTATAACGTAAGTCAGATCCTTTAAACAAAAAACATAAAACTATTGTCACATTGTTCAGACCTGCTTAGCTAGTTGGCCTTCGATTCATCCTTTTTATTGAGATTTAATTTCGGAGCGATTGTGAACATAAAAGAAATGAAATCAATGAGATTGACAAATAAAGCTATAAATTGGCTTCAGAGGGCACAGAGGTAATTGAAGTTTATTAAAGAGGCATATGTTCAGATGTGGAAATCCAAAAGGAGATCGATAGATAGTTAGGTATATATCAAATTGATCTCAGATATTTTTGCAGTTGCGGCTGCATTCTCTGAAAGGTTCAAAAGTAAATATGAAAAGTTTCAGCTTAACCAAGTTTGCAATGGAGGACCATATCGACCAATCGTAATGAACGGGGTTTTCCATCATGTACACAACAGCTATGCTACCTTTACTAGATTAACACTATTCTGACCATTAGATTCTATATAATGTTATTTAAATTCGTAGAGTTTTATGATACTAATACAGTTTCAATGATATCTTTCAGTGAAATTGCGAATGCGTGTGTTATCTTTATTTGAGCATTTTAGCTATAGAATGTATTTAATTACCACAGTTCCTCTATTTTTAATTAATAATTATAACATAGAAATTAATCCCAAAGGAAGCAGAACTTTAATTAATAAATGACATATATTTAGCCAATTTTTTTCCAAACTAAACAAAACTATGGTATTAGTGCTACAATTTAAAACATTTGCCCATTGCGGTGGCAGCACGGTCGCTATGGGTGTACACACGAACGTGCGTGAGTGAGTGGGAAGTTATTTCGGGCTCCATTATCCAGAAATGGCTACGCTCCGTTTATGTTTGAATTTCGAAAGAACATTTTTATTGATCGAAAACGGTTTCGTAAAGATATATGCGGCTATCTTAATACGTTCTGTTTTTCTTTTGAAATGTCTATATAAAAATCCTTTCTCCTCAATTTTTACCATCCATCCATCAGATAAGCTGAATCGATTTTGATTTGGTTAAGACGAAAAAGGACTTCATTGAATGTAGGTATCATTTGGTATAAAAGTTAGTTGCCTGCCGCAATAATTTAAATGTAATCCAGTTCTGTAAGTATGAAATTATGCCTACTATAAAATTGTACTTATATAGCCCATACACTTGATATACGGTAATGCAATCTTGGGCCTTACCGCAAAAGGCACCACGGTCAGTAGAGCAACAATAATTTCTCAAGCTAGTGGTTACTTTACATTTCTATTTTCATTACCATTAAATATGTGTGAATGATTCATTAATAGACAAATGTGTGTATGTGGTATAATGTTCTGTGGAATTAGTCGTCACTAATCATCAGTACTTGAATGATGATGCACCAAACTAACATACTACTTAAACTACATAAATTATACAAGGCAATCTAACTTCGTCCTAAAAGGTACCAACTCATCTGTGGTAGACATCAGGTAGGATTCAAATATCATCTGGCTTTGCTTACAGGCGACTATGGGCAGCAGTGACCACTTACTATGAAATGGACTAAATACTAAATGCTTGATATTTGAATAATATAAAGCGAAAACTCATAATGAGTAAGTTACAAGACATTATTTTAATCACAATGTAGTATTCAATCCGACAAAACAAATTAGGTGCACTAGTAAATATGATCATAAACCTGCTGTTTTAGATACTAAATAGTTTAAAGTACTTAGACGTTCACATTGTGACGCTAAAATGTACAGTTTAAATGTAAGCGACCGCCGTAGAGCTCACAACCTGCAACAAAACTGCAAACTTATCTATCCGCAGACAATTCGATTCGGCTGGAAATCCGTGTTCTCCAATCTCGTCTGGTACATGAGTTGTGAGTGCATATCTACGAGTGGAGTCTGTGTACGTGTGTCTCAAGCGGTTACCAAGAACCGTGGTATCGACTCGCCGGCTGTCTGGGAGGCAGCGTTCGTCACATGCCTCGGGGCGACCACCCCCGCAAGATCTTACTTGATAAAGTCCCTTCTATATTCATTTACTATGTAATAAGTTTACGCGCCCGGCAGTAACTCTATTACTCTCTGTAGAGACTTGAGGCATGGTTTATTCGATTTGTATACTTCAGATGGACTCTAAAAGTATTCTTTTAATTCAAAAAGGTTCATAAACTGCTACTGTATCTAGAGTTAAGTATTTTAATAAAATATGTATTATAATTGGATCAGTCATTATAGTTCTCTGTGATCGTTCGATACTACTTCAGCTATTAACCTTTTAATACGTCTTTTTTGTCAATAAAACACAAACAGGACGACACTTATATCATTTCGAAGAACAGTTAACTACTTAATTATTTTATACGTATGTTTCCAGTTAATTAAATATCCATCAAATAGGAATTAAGGGGCGAAAAGGTACAAAATTGCTTTTTTAACACATTTCATTGATCTTGTCGTAAATGAAAAACAATACGTCTAATCAGTTTAAATCTTTTGTTAAGCTTCAACAAAAAGGGGTAGTGAAGTACCTGACAATAAAAGTAATCCGTCTTTGCAGTGAAGTAATTTAACACCCCCGTCGTCTGCGTATTTCGTACCCACCTACCACGTGCTACGGAAACTACTTATTGAAAGAACAATTTAATGAAATAACGTTGTTCTTTACTTGGTTTAAATATATGGTAGATGTTTGAACGTTAACGACAGATGGTCGGTATGATGATTTCGTCTTCTACCTGACGTCGGGTAGACACCAAACGAGCCCTGACCGCTTTTCGGTCGTTTTGCACCTGCCTTGCCTGCTTTCATTGTGCGGAAGCAACGTGTGGGTTAAAGAAATAAAAGAAACCTGTTCAGTAGACAATTTAGATTTACTTGTAAGTTACAAAATCGCTTGATGCTTTACAACCTGTTTTTTTGTTTTTGTGTATTCTTTCCTTAATACGTTGTATTTGCGTTAAAATATTAGTTCGGAAAGGCTGTTCCCCCAAACTGTTGTAATATAAAAGATTAGTTTTAACGGTCACAGCGTGCGTAGGGGGAGTTACAGTTCGACCCTACCTAAAACATTAGTCACATAAATATCATATACATTACGTTGACATCTTAATGAATGAAAACGGTTTTACTAGATGAGTAAAAAAAGTGTTTAACAACTAAGCTGTTAAAATATTAAGTATATAATTTTTGAATTTCGTCAAAGTTGTTACCCTGTTACAACTTATCTGCTAGTTTATTTTTAGAGAGCATCACTTAAGTGTGCTTCGTGGTGTGATACCCAACGTCCTAGGCGTGGTCATATAATTGACACTCAAAAAGTACTTCCTAGATTATGTAGAGACCCGTGAATAAAATTAAAATAATAGCATATAAATATTTACTCATAAATCTGCGCGTTGTAAGAAGTTATGAATCATTGATTACTCAGAATATGACTGAATTGCAATATTTATACATTGTGAGCGCCTTTTATAATATTTTTTTAATTCATTCCAAATCCAAGGAGACTTTACATTTAAGTATAATTCGCAACTGATGCTACTAGGTGCACAATTTCTCTACAAATACTTATCAGTTTTATCGTAATTATAATTATCGCAATTTAAAAGGGAAAGTGAAGGTAATCGATCGGTTATTTCATTATAATTGGTTTAAATCTGCGAATACTAGATACATTACGAGCTTTTCAAGATCCTTCTCAACGCATGGTTTGGGCATGACTGAAAAAGTATTTATTCCAATTAAAATCTGCAGCCAAAGAAACGTGGGACATGCAAGTGAATATTTCGGCATGTTTTATGTTAGAAATCGGCAAAATAGATTCGATATTAGCGACTGCCTACATTCGGTCAAGACAACATCGTTATCGATCGTGGTCGCGCGTTGTCCCTGCCGGCATTTTTTGCGAATCCCTTTGCGACTAACATAAAAATACAATGAGGTTATTTGAATGGAGATTAATTTGTTACCTGAGAGAAGTGAGTGGCGGTTCAGCGCAGCACCCACTACACTTGAAATCACAACACACGCGAAAAGACGAGCGGCAACAACCGACCCGCCCAAGACACAGACGCCGAATGAGCAAGTACTATACTCTAGTACCTACAACATGAACGGCCGATGACACCCGGGGACAGAGACGGATATAGCATTCCGTCTCGCTTACGATTCAGCAGCGTAAAATGAGGGCCGAATTTAGACGAAATGTAACGTTTTTAGCCGATCCGTCAGGAGCAGGACTCGAGACTGCGCACGCAGAATTTATTGCGTCCTGCGTGCACTCCCTAACGAATCTCCCGTAGATTATCTAGGGCTCTACCTGAACAAGATGGCGTCCCGATTCATCTTACTTCTAGATTAAAATGATCATAATTACCGATATGTTAGGAACCAAATAAAATACCTCATCTATTTAAATAAACTTTAATTAAAAACCGTAAATTCAATTAACAAATATTTCCACATGAAAACATTTGATATAAGTATGTGTTGTATAATAAATATATTTTGTATGGCAGTGAATTTCATATTTGCATAGAAAAATAAATATGCTTTAGTACCGTTTCGAATACTATTCACAAAAAATATCTTAGTGGTATAAGTAAATAGAATCTGTATTTTCTAAAAAAGATAATCTCAAAAAGTAGGAAGTTGTATAACCAATTTATTTATACTATTATATTTTATTATTATCTGTCAATATACCACCATTATTCTATGCAAGTAGAATCGTCTAGGTGATAATTTATGGCACTTACAATAAAAATTATTCCAATATAACATGAGACTAAATATTAAAAACATCATAAATATAAGAACATACATGATTATATAGGAAGACAATGAAACTCGGTTATTATATACAAAAAATTAAAATATTATATGGTCTATTAACTTTGTAATTTGTTCTAAAATAGATTTTAATCATTATCACTACTCAATACTAATTTAAAAACAATAATCTCAATTTCAGGCTTTCACGTGACTACTTTACCCAACTACTAAATCCTCAGTGTCTAATACACAAACAATCTACAAGCTAGATAGTATTTCTTTTTGCGTTTTCAATTTAAATCTACATCATAGAATAGAATATAGAATATAATATATATGAACATTAAATTGCAAATGTAACAAGAGAAGTGAAACTACACTACAGACACCGATATAACAATGCAAGGATTAAGTAGATTAAAAATATAGCTACATTGAAACATTATAATAAAAATAGCCAAGAGTTAGTTAATATCAAGGACGAATAAAGTACCTTCACAGCATCATACTTAACAAAATGTTCAATGAAACAGTTCACATCGTTTGACTTTAAATTAATGAGAAAAAATTGACACACTTCTTGCACGCAAATATATTAATAAGTTAATACGCATGAAAGTTAATCTTAGTTACGCGAACTTTGTTGGTTATGGAGATAAAATTAAACATTTTTCATAGACGGCGAAAAGCACCTATTAATAGATTATTTATTTTATTGCGAAGCTTACCATTATTTGTTATTAGTAAAAACTGTTGTTTTTTTTATAATAATAATATTTTAATTTAAGGTGGGAGCAACCTTTGATGTAACTTGTTTTTTTTCATTATGTTTCTCTATTAACAATGATGCAAATTCATAACGAGTTATTTCTTTTTCATACAAATCACAATAGAAATCAATTGTATTAAAAATAAATTTGCATTTTTTTAGCTCACGTAGTTTTCATTATCTACTCAACAAGACTACAAACTTTTGTGCTTACTACTAATAAAATAGGACCACCTATCAATGACAAATTGACATTACCACAAGACAAATAAAAAATTAAAGCCGCACATCGAATTGAGGAGAGTATTATAATCTGGTAAAGACGAACGTCCGAGGCAGGACCAGTGTCAGCGATTTATATTATTATTTTAATATTTATAACATTGAAGTAGCAACGGGTATGCAGTCCACCTGATAGTAAGTAGTCACTGCTTCTAATGGATACCTGTAAGCAACTTCATAAAGAACAAGAGTTTTATCTGAAGTCAATCACAGATGCGTTGCTACTCCAAGGACAAAGATGGTCGCCTCATATGAAAGTGAGCTGTCAACCATACCTTTACACCGAAACGAAAGAACTGCTATACGGTAGAAGTAGAGGTGGTTGTGGTAACTCCCCGGTCGAGCCATATATGTTGTACCACCTGCAATGTCGGGGCGATGTCGCGGGCGGTGTTCCGGGCGGTGTCGCGGTCTAGCTCTAGACGGCCTCGTGGGGGGCGGGGAGCTTCTCCCAGGAGGGCTCGACGCCCCAGATCTCGCGGGCGTACTCCGCGATGGTGCGATCAGACGAGAATTTGCCGGACGAGGCAATGTTCTCGATAACCATCTCCGCCCACTTCGACGGGTTCTGTGAAAAACAACGATACAGTGAACGAAATGAAAAAAAAAACACAAAGGATTCTACTTAAAGTACACAATAATACTATTACTATAACCTTTCATTCCTATGTTGATGTTACAATACATTTAAAAATTATTATAATTTAAAGTAATACGAATTCCAGCTACAATTTAATTTTACCACTTAGACATATCTTACCTTGTTCTGAACTTTATATACGGGGTAAATTTTTTAAAGAAACCGTAAGGACATGCGAAAATGTTAAAATAACTTTAATTCAAACTAAAACTATAATTGCGACATCGAATTGTATTGCTTATATGGACCAATGTTTGGTAAGTAATGATAAATGTCGGACTAACAATAAGTTTCAAAGGTGTGGATCTTGGTAGTCGTACACGGGAGGGACCAGGGAGCAGGATGCTGATCCGTATGCCACCTACCGAAAGGTCTCCCGGTCAGCATCTTACATCACCTCCGTGAGCATACTAAAATGCACGCTTTATTCCGTGAGGCACTGTTCCAACAATAACGACAGGAGAAATCGCTGCAGGTTTGCTCAACGCATTTCCAGATATGGCGCTTTGTACTTCTACTAGTACTGCTTAATCATGCTATCGAAGTTTTCTCAACGCATATACGATCTCTGTGTTAAGACTGCAGCATGGCTGCTCCTTGGCATCATCAGCTAACCTGGTGGAAGGTTTCCATTTGCAAAAATCATCATTACTAATAGAGAAACTCACCTGGTAGACCTTGGAGACCTTCTCCTGAGCGGCGATGTACGCGTCGAAGTCCGCGAGGTGCAGGAAGCGGTCGTGCTGCAGCAGCACGTCGGCGATGTGCGCGAAGCGGCCGGGGTCGCCCGCCGAGAAGAAACCGCTGCGGATCTGCTCGATGCACTGTCTCAGCTCTGGGTTGCGCTCGTAGTACTCGTACGCGTTGTATCTGGTTGTTTAATCTCCGTTTTAGGGTTCCATTTTAATAATACTTTAACCTTTTTGGTGATGGGGAGAAACCTTCATAAGGTACACCAAAGCCCTGGGAGGTACTCCGGGTTTTGTGGAAATTTCACCCAATAAAACCCCCTTGGAGACCTTCCACAGCGCTTGCAGGGGTCCCTGGGATTTCTAATAGAATGTACCGGTGCCCTTAGCGTGGCATCCCTCACGGGCTCATGTCTTGGGTGTAATAAATACTTAAACCTAACGATAGACGGCAAGGCTACATGATGGGAAATAGTCACCGTCGCCAATGGACATTTGCAATTTGAAGAGTCGCAAATGCATCGCAGGCTATGAAGGAGAGCTCTTTACGAACCCTTTCAAAGAAACCCGTGTCAAAGCGCTCCAGGAAAGGTTTCATTATTGCCCATGTAATTCTCAAGATCGATAAAAAATTACATACATATAAAAAAATACAAGGAAAAAAGACAAACCCATTGAGTTTCTAGCCGGATCTTTTTAGTTGAGGTCATGTTCCGATCCGGTGGTAGAGTAAGAAAAAAATTGTAATGACAATTTGTAAGTGCCACCGTAGGCCTATGCAAAATAAAGATATTTCATTTCATTTCATTTCCAGGACCCCACAAGGAAGTTCATTTCTCAGTGTACATTTCCGTGGCAAAACGAATTTTAAAAATATCAAGGAAAGGTTTCATGAAGTTCAATAACAGCAAATTAATTGAAGATAGTGACGAACCACAAAATGTCGGTGGTAAAAACGTACCCGCGTTTTTGCAGTGCCTCCACGTCAGCAACGCGCATTCCGAATATGAACAGATTATGTTCGCCGGCTTCCTCTGCCATTTCGACGTTCGCTCCATCCATAGTTCCAATGGTTAGCGCCCCGTTCAACATGAACTTCATATTGCCGGTACCAGACGCCTCTGTACCAGCAGTAGAGATCTGCTCGCTAAGATCCGCCGCGGGCATGATACGCTCAGCCAAAGTCACGCGGTAATTCTCCAAGAATATCAACTTCAGCTTATCGCCGACATCCGGGTCATTGTTCACCTAAAATGCAGTACGTCACGTAATATCACATATCACAATTGCTACGAGGGGGTTAAACAGCAACATACTAGGAATCAGAGTGTTGTGTATCAGGAACATATACCAAAACAATGTCTTAACTAAAATCATTAGTGAGGTTTTCTCATCTATTTTATTGCATAATTATTATAAAAGAGATGATATTTCAAATATAATAATATTTATTAAATGGGCAATTTAGCAGATTTAGTCATATTCTATTACAATAATCAAAATGCTGGAAATAAAATTTTACAAAAAAGAATGTTTTTTTCTTACTAATAGCAATAAGTTTTGTTGCAGCCTCTATGCCGCAATTTTTTGTCAATTTATCATTTTAAGTGTTTTTCAATGCAAGTAAAACAATATATGTAAACGAGGAATAACTTACGGTATTGCCGACAGCACACGCCAGCGCAATCATCTGCTTGGCGACGTAGTATCCTGGCGCTGCCTTGCCACCGATCATCACCGTTCGGGGGGTCATCGGGGCTGAGGGATCACGCTTGATGCGATTGTACAGCGTGATCACATGAAGAATGTTCAACAGCTGCCTCTTGTACTCGTGGATGCGCTTAACTTGCACGTCGAACATCGAAGCGGGATTAATCTTCACCCCGGTATCCCTTTCGATCAATGCTGCCAGTTTGAACTTGTTCTCCTGCTTCACCTTCATCACAGCACGCTGGAATGTAGGATCCTTGGCCCAACGCTTCAGACCCTGCAGTTTCTCCAAGTGAGAGGTCCAGTCGTCTCCGATCTTATCGCAAATGAGGTCCGAGAGACCAGGGTTGCAAAGAAGCAGCCAACGGCGTGGGGTTATTCCGTTTGTCTTGTTCTGGAATTTGTTCGGCCACATTTCGTAGAAATCACGGAAAACGGTGGCTTTAAGGATATCAGAGTGAATAGCGGCTACACCATTCACGGCGTGCGAACCAACGACGCAGAGGTTGGCCATGTTGACGCGTTTCTCCCCTTCCTCCTCGATAAGTGACATACGACGCATGCGGTCCATGTCATTAGGCCAACGTTTCTGAACTTCTTGAAGATGCAAGAAATTAATGTGATATATCAGCTGCATATGTCTGGGAAGAACATTTTCCAGCATGGAGCACGGCCACCTCTCCAGAGCTTCAGGTAAAACGGTGTGATTGGTGTAGGCACAGCATTTGACGACGAGATTCCAAGCTTCATCATACGGGAGTTTCTCAATGTCAAGCAAGATTCTCAATAACTCGGGAATAGCCAAAGAGGGGTGAGTATCATTGAGTTGAATAGCAACTTTGTCAGGAAGGCTGTCAAATGAAGTCCTAACAGCTTCACGGGATCCAAATTTAGAAGACTTGTATCTCCTAATAATATCTTGCAGAGTAGCCGCGCACATGAAGTATTCCTGTCGGAGACGCAACTCCTTCCCTTCGAAGAAGTTGTCATTAGGGTACAGCACCCTTGAAATGTTTTCAGCAACGTTACGATCCAATACAGCTTGAATGTAGTCACCGGAGTTAACTGAAATTAATTTTATCATTATACTTTGTCTGCTTTAAAAATTATATATATATATATAAAAAAAATAGAAATTGCTTACAGAATTTCAAGTTGAAATCGATTGGACTCTTGGCAGACCATAGTCGTAAGGTGTTGACAACGTTGTTGTTGTAACCGGGAATTGGGTTATCGTATGGCATCGCGAACACAATCTGTTGATATAAATATATTTTGTTATTGACATAAAATTATAGGTATGTAATGTTAAAAATAATATGTCTTATTATTCATAGATAATTTGAAAAATTTTGCAATTTACAAAAGTAAGTAGCACGTTATTTATTTCTATAATATGAAAGTAGCAAACGAGCACGCAGTCCATTTGATGGTGGCCATTGCTGCGCATGGACATTTGTAATCAACTTCAGATAAGATCAGTTTTACCTGAGGTTAGCCACATTTTAACACGCGAATACTGAAAACGTGAATTCGAGAATTGCAAAAGGAATTTTGGCTGCGATAAAAAGAAAAAAATCAATAAAAGAAAAAAAAAAATTCAATGGACCTGG
>DWLI01002113.1:0-13810 GCA_018249915.1 Cecropterus dorantes dorantes
CGCCTCTTATTAAGTGAGCTGGTAACCATACAGTGAGAAAAACATCAATATGTGACACGCTTGAGTTTGTCCATGTCGTTGTTTTTTTTTACAATTCAGAGTATCTTTAGACGTCTCCCCCATCGCTAAAAGTGCATTATAGGACCATTTATGCAAAATAATCATTATTTACGTTTTGCTCATACATTGCAACGTACACTTTACGTTTTTGTTTTCGGTTTCGGCCGTACCTTGCAATGTACATTAAAATGATGTACCAAAACATAAACACTTATTGTTTTGAGGAAACAAGATAAACTCGTAATAAGGGTACTGCACTGTCTGTGGTGGTGCAATTGTGTGACTGAAATTTGTATACATTTTCAGATATCGTCATTTGCCGGCTTTAGCTCCGCGCTTGCAACACAACACATTACTTGACGAGTTCATCTTCTGGACTTTCAAATACGAGTTCCCACAAAACGTAGTCTGTTTCTTGCTCAACATGTTACCCGACCAGGACTACAAGGTAATTAATTAAATATTTTTTAATAAATATTATTTATTTATAACGTTATTAAATTCTTTACCTAACAAATAATACATTTAATACATTTTTTGCCTTTTTTTATTACTTTTATATTTTCTATATGAATATAAAAATAATTTAAAACAGCAATATTGTTAATCATACATATTTTAGTTTTGTGATCATAAAATTTTATGTTTTTTAAATTTATGTTATCTTTGCATGTGTGTAAGTTCTTCTATGTAGTTGATTCCCATTTGTTATTCGTTTTACGTACTTTTTAGTTATTATTTGCAGTACAAGTTCACTATATTTATTAATAATAAATTTCTCTTTGTGCAGGAACATCTGACACGTACTTTCGTGATGCACTACGCGCGCATCCCGCTGGTACTCGAGAACTCGGCCGACCCGGACACGCTGTCCAACCGCGTGGTACACATGTCCGTCCAATTGTTCTCCAACGAGGCACTCGCACTGCGATGTGTACAGCAATTGCACTTACTTCACGTCATGGTGTTATCTCTGCGCCTCATGATGGGCAAGATACTAGTACAGAACACTCTACATGACCCAGAGAAGAACTGTCACTACGTGATCGATTGCACGAAGAGAGTTATGAAGGAGCACTGCTACTGGCCGCTCGTATCTGACTTCAATAATGTGCTATCACATAAGAGTGTCGCCCTACTGTTTCTACAAGATGACGCGCTAGTTGACATGTGGTTTGAGTTTTTGTCTATGTTGCAAGGTTAGTGTGCTTTTATTTATGTAATATTCATAATCACACAACGCATGTATGTTCTATAGGAATACTGACCTAAAATCGTACAGAAATACATTCATATATTCCTACGATATTCACAATATATATTAAAAATAAAATCCTTTCGACGCTCATAGCCCTACACTAGGATTTTCTCTCCTGTGTCGTGGGTGCCATGGACACACAAAGACGAATAAATTCATCACTCAGATATCTGTCTAACCGAAGATCGAACCCGGAACCCACTGCGAGTCAGACCGCTACAGTGACAGCTCTGTCACGTGGGTCGTCAAATATGCGACATGAGCAATCGGATCAGTCATCTCACGAGAGACCTAAGATTTAGTGTACGGCCTAGTATAATTAAAATGATAAAATAAATTGTCAATTCCGTTATAGGCATGAACGTGAACGTCCGCGAGACCGGCGGTCACATCGAGTTCGAGCCGTCCTCGTACTACGCGGCGTTCTCGTGCGAGCTGGAGGCGGCCGCGTACCCGATGTGGTCGGTGCTGGCGCACCTGTGCGAGCCGCCGCACGCGCCGCTCGCCGCGCGCCTCGTGGCCGCCGCCGTGCGCTTCCTGCGCGCCTGGCTGCACGCCGTGCGCGCGCCCGAACGACCGCGACGCGTGAGTATTGCCGAATGTCGACCCTGATACACTTGTGACATCACTATTCAATGGTCTCTAGATCTTGTCGTTTATGCATATACACAAATACTTGTATTAAAACAGAGATACAGAACCAAAAGAAAAGTCATATATATTTTCTAAATATCTCATTTGTGCGCTATATCGATCAACAGGCGGTTCATTCTTTAAACCACGATTGGCCAAATTTGAGGTGATCGTGTCCACGACCTTTTTTTAAGTCTTGATCCATGCCTGACGTGTCTCCCTTGTAGCATGTCTATTACTGTACTATAAGTATTTATTATAGGTTACTACACTTACTAAAATTATGTTAATACGATTATTATACACTTTATGATTTTACGGGTATACACAATATTATGGGTATAGACAATATTTATTTTTTTATTTAGTTCCGATATTTCGACCTTTTTAAAACTACATAGCAAGTATAAAGTTTGTCGTCCGTCCGCAGTCGGAGACGATGCACGCGTCGTTCCACTTCCCGCTGCACCGCTACCTGGCGGCGTTCCTGTGCGCGGGCGTGCGCTCGCTGGGCGTGTCGGCCGCGTCGCTGCTGCCGCCGCGCCCGCTGCTCGCGCAGCTCGCGGCGCACCCGCTGCGTGTCCAGGTAACCTTTAACCGCTATCCGCTAGCGCTTGTGACTCGCGCCTAATTTTATGCGTAGTAAACCACACGATCAGTGTATGCCATATTTTCTGAAGCACCATACTAGTCACATACGATTTATGGTGACCGTAAAGTTAGGTGCGCGTTTAATCAGCTGTTGACATTTATTAATATTTTGAATACTTAAAGTTATCTAAGATCACCTTCGTCCGTCGCACATACTAGATTGTTAATATATCTTCGCACTGATATATTATTAAAAGTCGAAAATTATGGTCTTACATACAAATGTCACCATTCTGACTTTTCACTTTAAAAAGGAGCAATTCCTACACGGATTCTTTGTATATACTATGATGCAATTCTAAATTAACAGGTCTAATGACAACATCAGTATACTATTTTAATAATTATTTCATGTCAAATATGATCTATGTAAAATATGTAATATGTGTTCAATGTGTACCTCCATTAAATATATGATTACGTCTAGATTCTTACGGTAAGAACATTTTCATAATGTAAAACGTACCATTTATGTTTCTTGGGTATAATGTGTCAGTCAGATTTTGTACATGATAGTGTAAATGTACATACACTATACATAACAGTGTTTTGAGTCAGATTTTTGAGTTTAAAACTAAGATAATTCTGTCTCATAAACTTAATATTATCTAAAAGTTTATAATAATACATATGAATACAATTAAACAAAAAAAAACTTAACTAAAAACTTGCGTGAATAAACATATAGTTTTGTATATTTTAAGTGTCCCATCGAGGAGTAACGAAAAAACACTCAAAAATAGTATTAGAATGACTTTATTGATCGCGAATATTACAAAACTAGCTTACTGGATACCTTAGCTACACTAGCTTAACTATACGAATACAATGGTGCGCGTCAATTGACTATGGGGTTGAACTCGTCCGCGTCGTCGAGCGGCGCGGGCGGCGCGGCGGCGCGCACGTGCCGCGAGTAGTCGTACGTGAACAGCTTGACGGCCACGAACCCGCCCAGCCCGCGCGCGCCGCGGTGGATCAGCCCCGCGCCGCTCGCCAGCGCTGCACCTGCGGCACATACACGTCACTCTGTGAGAATATACTAACATTACAGCCATACGAACATACTAACGTTATAAATGTGACTTTGTGAGAATTTATGTTTTGTTATTCTTTCACGTAAAAAGCTATCAATCCGATTGGATGATTATTGGCACACATGCAGTTTATGACCTGGATTACGTGGACACGAGATACTTTTTTTATCGTGGTAAATGATCGAAATGGACAAAATCGCGGCTAAAAGCTAGTATTATTACGAATCTTACGTTCTTCGAATGCGAAAAAAATAGAGTAATCGTATTCTATGATATTATTGGTACGGCTCGTTTTATAGATGTATTATGATAAATCGTACAAAGACAAATGATAACCTTAGATATTTTAGACTTAATCCGTATGTGTACACTGTTTTGTCGTTTTCAAATAACAAATAACCTAGTCACAACGTCAGTTTCGGAGCTAGATTTTAGTGATTAAAAATGAACAGTTATAGAACCGGTCGTTCGCTGCCGGAAACCCATACATAGTTTTAGTCGTATACAATTTCGTGGAAACTATATTATAATGTTTCGGTGAACCTAACAGAAAGTAGACATAAATGATGGAAAACTGCTAAATTTTAAAGTCCCAGTAACGTTGCAAACGAAGATTAATATATTCGTTTTAAGATCACTAAAAATTAACCAGTTTTTCCGTATAAACAACATTATTAACAAGTTAACAACATGTTATTTAATTTTTTGATGACCGTGATAACCTTAATTCATTATATGCGAAATAAACAAATATAGTACTAGATAAATATTGCCAACTATAAGACACGTAATGCATATACAAAAGTTGGGACGTAAACAATTCTTGAATCTACATCATGGTATCTATCGATATCAAGATATGGACCTACCTTTCATTGGCTGCACTGGTTGTATATCGATGAAGGGCACGGTGCTCTGCGCCGCGTCGGCTTCTAAGTCAGAGTTGACGAACTCCACGTACTGGTCGTGAGTAGAATCCACGGGCAGCGGGACGTGGCTGCGGGTGGGGATATCTGGCTTGTATAGATCCAAGCGAGTCCTGGGAATAGGAATTAAATATATACATATTAGTAAAATTAGTAAAACAAACCATTGTTATAAAACAAATTCTAGCTGGTTGAAAAATGAGATGTGAGGAAATGTTATTGTTTTGTTTATTATTGTTTTCTTATAAAAAAAAATAGGAAACCGTAGAATAGAATATCATAGAAGTACTCTTCCCGAATAGATTTGAAAACTCTTGTAGAATTTACCTGGGTTTTTCGGCTAAATCAGTGTTGTCATTGCTTATCCACTGACTTCTGCTGGGCGAGAGTTTGCCAGTCGTGTAGTTGAAGGGAGTCGACTTGATCTCGAAGTGTAAATGGGCGCCGATCATACTGAATCTGAAATGATAAACATTTTTTTAAGATAATTCTATAATAAACTATAATGAATAAGAGCGAATCGAGTACGTCCTACCTCACGCCAGTTAGAACATGTCCAATAGGCGAGTCAAGTTCATCCAAATCAATGGCTCGCTTCTCGTAGGAGAGCGTGTGATAGTCCACGCCGTTCGTGACGCCCGGATCCGACGGATCGAATTTCTGTATTGGCACCCAGTTACCGGGGACGATGGCGCCGCGCTCGCCCAGTGTTCCCTCACTAATCTGGAGGTGGAACACCCTGTCGATCTTGATTAGACGCAGGCCAGTCACCACCCTGGAAAGCGGTATAGTTGAAATGCCATGAAATGATTGCAGTACAATAATCTGGACACCCGCACACCCATGCTGTTAGCACGAAGAAACGTCATAAGAAGCGACAATATCTACACACTGCGACGCATGAACCCTGCGGTTTCGATTAGTAATTTGCTCTTTGTACAGCGCTGTGGGTTAGATTAACGGCAACATGTGGGCCCCAGTCAGATTTTTACTGACTTGTTCTTCTGTACGTCCGCCAATGCTTCTCTTAAGCTGAACGTGCGTTCACTGGCGCCGACCACCTCTTCGCAAAGACAGAAACAATACGAGCAGTGTGTGAGGGTCCATCTCCACCAGGAGTCAACCTTTGGAAGAAAATATCCTTTTAAATACATATATTTAACACGGTAAACGATATGGCCATCATAAATCCTATGACATCTCTAATCGTGTGCGGGCGTCCTAAATCGAGCCGACTAACTTGTTGTTGTTGACGTCGGAAGTGGTCTCCCAGAGGCTGAAGTAACGGTCGGACGCGGGGCCCTCCTCGTCGCAGAGGCACATGCAGTACGAGCAGTGCCAGAACAACCAACGCCACCACGAATCCACCTGGAGACACTCTTACACTTGTTACGGTTTTGTTCTACTGATCGCACTTATCCAAAACCACTATATGAAATGGAAATCGTTAATATAATATATCTATAGCCAAGCTAACTCCTGTGTAATCCTATAATGATTCATCGAGCATATTTGTTTAGGAGGATGTTTTTGTTTCTTGCTATATGAAAATTGACAAATATCGCATGCAAAGCATTTCGATACGATATTAATAACATTATTGTTAATCTGAATTATATAAGTGCCGATAGGTCATTATTAACGGAAAAACCACATAATAAATAACTCCGCGCAACGATTTGTTTTGTTAATCTATTGACCTCATTCAATCGAATAAAGATAACTTTGCTATAATCCCTAAGGAGTCTAATTACGGTGTGCCTTGTAAATTATTTCCTCTGAGGCAGATACAGATAGATACCTCCCGTAAATTGATATTTTGTTTAATCTAGTGAGTTAAATTTTACGTGCATCATTGTCGGGATGCATTTGGACGTGTAATTATGCGTTGGGCAAACATTGGGGCCAACATCCTGCGCCGCGAGCTGAATAGCAATAAATTGTTTTCACCTTGGTCGTGCCTCGGTTGCAACTGCTGACGCGCCCGAGGGTTCGACCGTTCTCATACTCTATCCATTCGTACCTCCGCTTAGTACTCTCGCTCTGGAACATAAATTCAAATAATTTTGAATATTTAACCGTAAAAATAATAAAAAACTATAATGATACAAATTTTACTTACCGCGGGGCAAACCCACATGTCGGAGTCGATGTACTGACAGTCGATGATCCGGCCAGTGCAGGCGGGCTGGTTGGAGCAGAATTGATCCTTGAAGCAGCCGTGGTTTTTCGTGTACGTGTAGTAGCCGCAGTTCTCTCGGCAGGTCCGATCGCTGTTCATGTCCACTTCGTTCTCGATGTAGCCCTGCAGTAGACGGGTCACTTGCGCATATGTCTCGCCTGGAAATTGCAGAAATTATATCACTTGTAACCGGTTCGAATGAAGGCCTTTTTTAAATCAGTTAGGAATTGTTTCATCTCCTTACCTTCTTTGTGAATAGGAGGATCGCATCGATAGATATCTCGCCTCGCCATAATTAGCGCATCTCTAGCGGCCGCCGCAGTCTTGGCAGATCGGTCCGCGTACCTTTGTCTCGTTAGACCAGCTTCCTGAGTGAAGTTTCCTGCAATGTAACACGTAAAAACGATATTATACGTTGTTGATGCGTTGATAGATATACGAGATTACTACCAAATTGGGCTCTTCCGTTTACGATAAGGAAAATTCTCAATGCAGTATTTTCCGGCCTCGACGGCCAGTCAATGTATTCGGACCAATTGTAGCGATGAAGTGCTAATACGGAAGTTTCAGATAAAGAACTAGAACTGACATGAGACTTGCATACTTTACTGTGCTCAAAAAGGGTCATATAGTTCTCCATTATGACGCTACGAATCTATCAATACCTTCTCGAAGCAGTTCAGGGTTACTTCAATAATTGTTATCTTTGTTGTGTATCATTTGTTTCGCGCAGTATTCATCACTCCGTTCAGTTTGCGGTATTGGTTTGTCGGGGCACTGATAGATAAATAGGTACTCAAACCAGAACGCGTATTAAACGTTTTATTTTAAGAACCTCATTTAAATACTTACTACTACTAATATTTATAATGACATTGTATTGATTACCGATGTCAAGGACTGTGATATTTATTTTGGTCTGTAGGTTGGGCTACTGATATATTACACAGTTTCAATACTGGAATTAACGTATTTAAAGTTAAAATCGCGATGTGCAAAAGAAGACAGATAGACACGTCGCCTCGTCTTGAAGCCGACCAGCGAAGCCATAAAATAATTATTCTATTGCTACGACTCAAAAATATTCTTATGTAATTCGCGCTAACCGTTTTATTTTGTAGTAAATTGTTATTTGATAACCTAAATAAGTTATATCGCGACATTCATTGTATTTAAGTATAGGTATTTGTAATTTCAAATGAACTTATGTTTAATATACTCGTCTACTCACACTACTGCATCACAGAGGAAATTGCATTTATATTCGTCCAAACGAATAGTGATAAGTGAATTATTTAACAAGTTTGTTTTTGTTTCCAATTCTGCGTACGTAGGTAATTAACCATCGAGAATCACGTTCCAAGCGAAATGTATCACAATACATCATACTACATAAACATTCGAGTGCGTTGATACACGGTACTTGTGTTACGCAGACATAATTGATTCGCAGAAAGTGGACGATTCGCCGTCTGGTCGACCTTGAATAGCAACATTTGCTCTCATCCCGTGCTGGTACGACGTGATGAAGACATTAAAACCAGAAGACTGGCAGCGATATTATGTTGTGATATTATTCAACTTTGAAGTTACCAATACCGCCAGTCCAATTCCAGCAAACTTTCGGGGACTGTTAGAACAGTCTAGAGCTGTTTGTATTATTGGAGAAACGCAATTAATGTCTGTGTATTAAAATCATAGCTCAAAGTTGACGTATATTAATAGTTCAAATGTTGATTCAAATACCTTTTCCGTATATCCTGAGCAGCATCCAAGAGAATTGCATCATGGCGTAGCCCTTGATCTCGGTGAGCGATAGCGTGTTATACATATCATATATCACCTGGTGGGGGGACAGCTGGAGCTCACACAAGTCCGGATGCTCCTCCTAAAATCAAATAAAATTCACATCCGTCATTCAGGTCACCCGAAATGCTGTAGATTCTAGCAGTCTTAATTCGCGCCGTAGATACGTTCGTATACTATAATGAATATGAATAAGTTATATTAAATTGAATAAAAAAGTTTTTAAGACGTTAAGTTATACATGAAATTGTTATCTTTGTTATCTTGTGTCAATAATTATATGAAGTTGGCAAATGTAGGTGTGCAGTCCACTTCTTATTATTGCAACTTTAAGTTTTATTCAATTAAATATTCATTTATTTACATCTAAAGTCCTAGTAATAGGGGACATTATTTTTCGTTAAAACTAATTTTAAAAAATCTTGTTTCTACCAAAGCGTATTGCTCTATTATTGGTATCCCAGATGTAGAGCACGTGTGCGACTGTCGACACCTTTTTTTTGCGAAGTTATTTCGGATAAACAGCTCTGTACAAACAAATCTGTCCTCTACGTACTGAATGAAATCATAATTCTTTTGAAAATATTATATTTTTAGAATTTTATTATTTATGTCTCTGTTCTACATAGCTGGAAACCAGAACACACCCTTATGTTTCGAGCCTACCATAGTCAACCTTTACTCATGTAGATTGTTAATTATAGATGTAACAATGAATAACATAGGTATGGCAAAGATAACACCACAGTTGACCAACAAAGATTTTTCACTATATCAAATATTGAACCTATATAAGTCAATAATAGATAGTGTAAACACTTTTTTATCTCATATCACATTTCCTGAGTTATTCTAAGTTATTCATTTATTATAACGTAAGTGTTTGAAGAATGTGTTACAGTGAATGATATCATACAAGTGTGCGTTTTATAAATAAGGCAATGAAGTGTTTACGGTTATGTTTGCTATGCGTTGCAGGATGAGCGTCATTATTTACATTTAAAGTAAATAATTATATATACTAGTGTTGCAAGATACCTATTCCTTGTCGACTCTCAAATTCAGAAAATGATAAACTGTTTTTATTCGGTGACTTTTCTATTCCGTTTCATTACACTTTAAATGACATTATAAAATAAATATTATCAATCATATAACAAGTTTGTGTAGTAAAAATGTCTTTTTTATCACCGTATTTCCAGTCATCCTTAAACGTACTACCTTCGGAATTCATACCAATAGCATGATTATTTCAATAAAATGTCTGCTGTACGTTTTGCGTCAACTGAAGAACTTTGCTAAAGGCTTTCAAGTCCTATTAGGTCTAATTCGACCCTGAAATCGTTACTGAGGTGGTTTCATATCTTATCCTAATAGGTTGAAGGGCTTAATTCGTTTGCATGTTTCTTCTACGTTTTTGGTAATTTTCATTAAGTTCTGATTCCATATAATTGTTATGCAGAATACATGTATAGCCAATAGATCTAATAAGTAAGGTCCATGGTCTATTCTGCTAACGTATACAGTTTGTCATCATACGCCTTTTACAGAGCAGTGAAAGTTTAGCCCCTTGTAACTCCCTACAGTATTTGATGTTAACTGTTTCATCAAATTATTTCTAATAATATCTTGATTTGTAGATGTCATTCGCAATTTTAATGCGGCGGATTATATGCTCATAATAATTGCGTTCATACATTATAACCTTATTTACGTAATTGCGACATGCAACAATAGCCATTGTGCAGTTTAAAATGGAGAATTTATAAACCTAAACTTATTGCTTAGAGTTCAATTGATTTGTAACTGTCATGTCAGCTGTGGCCTGTAAATTAATAATATTATCATTCACTGTATTATTTTGCAGTTAGCAATCAAAACGTGATTTGCTTAGCTTTCCATTGCCCAACGCAGTAGGTTGCATTTGCTCTTGCAGTAGGCTGGATTGTTGATATCTATGTATGTTTAACAATAATCTACTATTTTCGTTTTACTTATAAAGTAAAAAAAAACCGTATTAATGTTTGGTCTGTATTACGATTTACGATTAATAGGTTACCTAGTTACAGATAATAATTAAAGTTTGTCTTAGGAAACATGGAATTATTATAAACTGGCGATTTACCTGCGATTTCGCCTGTTTGGGTCTTGTTTTCACAGTAAAAAGGCATCCTATATTAATCTAGGTCATAAAGTATCTGTATGCAAAATTTCATCTTAATGCGAATAGTAATTGTTATTTATACAACAGATTAACATCTAAAAACTCCTGACAAACGTTTCACTTTACAATTTTAGTTATTATTAATACCATGAACGGCTTATCGTCATAATTAGAATACGTATTATTTAGAGTACATACTCATTGTCTACATTCTATGAAATCATTATTGCGATAATTCAGAAAATGTTTGTTTAATATACACACCGGGTCACTGACACAACGTGTTACCAAACACGGTCTTCCGAACGGCACGGTTTACGACTTTATTGTCTTCAAATCCGCGCCCGTCTACACTGGCATTAACAGACAAAGGGTCCCAATAATACTATAACAGGATTACCTGTAACGCTGAACGAAACATATCCCCGTGTTCCATTAAATCGTGGATTTTCTTAATAGCTTGCGACACTGAGGCCTTCGGATCCATCAGCACGCTCTCCGCCAGGTCCAACCATTCTCTCACGGGTGCCGGGACCGCGCCCGGCGTAGCTTGTCTCCTCACAAACGCCATAAAATTCTTATATAGAGAATCGATCGTCTGCACCTTCTCCTTCGCTTTAACCCACAGCCAGGTGTCGAGCGGCGGCCGGGGCGGACGCGGTTGCGACTCAATTTTGTTGTCGAAGGACACAAAAGCCTTTGTTAGTTCCACATCGCCTCCGAGAACGGAATCACTCCACGCCGTGCCCGTAACATTTTTCCACAGTGCACTCTCCAGCGAGTAGAAGGTATCGCGTAAATAATCGACGAGGGTCAGGTCGTCGGCGCTCGCGACCGCCAGCAACGCAACGAGCGTTGCGAACCTCATGATGTGAAAGTGTATCGCTTCCCGCCGCGGTCGGAAGCGAACTGACGGGCGGAGGGGACAGCCGGTTGAGCGAGCGGGTGTCCTTAGTGCTGTACGCTGCGGTATCGATAATGCGATCCTACGCGATCCACGTTTATTTTCCATCAGACTACAACAAATGTTAACAAAGCCAATGTCGTATTGCTTAGTGGACTTATATTTTGTAAAGAATTTCTTTGGTTTTAACTGATACCTTAATTGATTTATTAAACTAGGTAGGACCCACTATTACTTGTCAAGATTTTTTCAACTTTTATGACAATCTAATGAACTCAATAAGATCATGGTAATATTTAAAATAATGAAATAATCACATTTAACGCATTTCATAAATTATATACATGATTTATAGATCATACGATGTTTTTATCAATAGGTAAATATCAACATATATCGATGACTGTTTTCAATAGAATCGACGGTAAAAAAAAAAGATAAATTATACGTTTTACCTGCTGCTCATTAATATTATACTTTAATTAATGGTGTTTTTCTTAAGTTTTATGTAAATCATTAAAAAAAACCCAAGTATAACACCTCGGTAACTTACGACTAAGCACTAGCGTCCCGCATATTGTTAACTCAACTCTTTATGCTATTGTTGTGGCTCTTATGACAGGGTAATATAGTCTATTATAGTAATATCGTTATCTAGTTATATTTGTAACGGTTATTATTCGCCAGTTGGTCGTACCGTCAGCTGACTGACACCGTCTCTAGCTAATCCGTCACAGTTGTTGGTGCACTGTGCACTTGGGGTCCCTTACGAAATGCGTCACGTTATTAGTCCAACTGTTTTATTATATTTCGTTAACCGTTTAAAAAGTAACGATACTATCATGATAGTGGTATAAACTGAATGATACAAATATTTTTTGAAAACGATATGAAACAATAACTTCCATGTTGTGTTGTTATAAATAAAAAAAATCACACACATTTATTTTTAAATAATAAAATAATAACAATCAGCTGTTTGAAATATAATTGTGATATGAAAAAATACCAGAGAATTTGTTCCAAATAATTCTCAACCTTAATCGCTTGAATGTTTCTCCGCTCTTTATTCAGTTTGTTTTATAACTGCTGCGATAGCGCTTTCTATTATAATTATTAAAATGAAAAATATTTAGAACAGTTGTTCGCACTGCAGAGGGTGAAATTTTATTATTGTAATCCGAATCGATTGATATATTTACTCGTTAACGGATGAAATGGGGGTGAGATAGTCAGTAACTAAACTAATCCATTTTATTCTTTGCTATACGAGTACAATGAATTTGACTGCGCCGAGGGGACTAAGGCAGGGCAATGCACTCTTATAGGGGTAGGTGGAGAGGATGAAATCGTAAAATTTAATCCATTTACAGATACGAGTGAGCGTATGGCGTTGGAATTGTTTAGGTTCTTTGATCACGTGTAAAACGCTCTTCGGATATCTAATCTAGAAGACTTTCCGTCTGTTTTTTTTTTTTTTGCTTTGGTAACAGTTTGGTAACGGTATACAATTTTACTACTTGTTAAATGCGATACAAATATTCAACGATTTTAACTTACTACTAATACATGCACATAGGTAATAGAATAGTATTATAGAGGCATAGAAAATTGCTAATCGTGTGAAGTAGTACTTCATGTACGAAAGGTACTTGATGTTCACGAATTGAATAACTACGCAATATACATACTACTTATGATAATGTGCACTTTTAAATAAAGAATATTATTTGCAAAAAAAAAAGTTTAGAGGTAGGGAAAAATATTTATAGCCTTATTCAACTGTTCAAATTTAGCGAGAACCTTGCAGTAGTGAGTGAAAGTGTGTGAGTCGTTACGATACAACAGTTAATTCTTTACCTGCCAACGTGCGAGCGGGACAAAGAATATTCGTCATCAGTCAGCTTCAGGCGTAATGAACGCTATCATGAAACTAATTAGTTAAATAAAGCTACTCTCAATTGTTTTATTGGACGTGCCATACATAATATCAGAGGGCGAACAGATGGCACGGCAAAGTTTGTTTTTCTCTTTTTTAATTTCCGTTACATTCTGACATTTGCTCCCCATGCTTATTGTTTGGGGCCATCTATAAATTTCGTCACAGGAATTCCCGACTTTTTGACCCCTCCCCCCCCTCCTTGTCACAGCAGGTCACATTTGTGTGATCCCCTTCCTAGTGTGATGTCACA
>DWLI01002114.1:0-13809 GCA_018249915.1 Cecropterus dorantes dorantes
CCTTGCTTAATTTATTGCCTTAAGTTCTGTATCCCGTATCTACATTTCCCACACGATACACACACATACACGCACACCGACATACACACAGAAACTCACACACACACACACTCACACACACACACACATTCTAATGTAAAAGTTCGGTTTACGTTCATCCTAATATACCCTTTAGTTAAGATACACCCACAAATAGTGGTATATTATAATCGATAAATTTCGACTTCATATATTTATAACTGAAGAAACATAGACGTTTAGGTATTCTAAGATGGTTCGCGGACTGCAGGGGAAGGTCTCGTACCGCGTGTTGCCGGCCGCTGCTTCAAATCTTATTATCAATGTTTTCTTTTATAAAGGCTCGTTAACGAAGTAACGTAAGTCATATAGACACCTACTTCCTATGTTACAATATTTATCAAGCATGTTTGTAAGAAGCCTGTATTGTAATGCCTAGTTTGCCTTGTTTGCCTTGACCGCGTCGGTGTATGTAAAGTCAACTTTACTTCATATTAATAAAATAATTGTTAAAGTTTTACTATATTTAATTACCTTATATTCGGCATATATTAAAATTTGATCAAAAATGTTTGATTTGATACATCTATAGGCTCACGTGAACCTGATTGTTGGCGTGGCGATCGCCACACCGTATTTATTTTAGCGCCATCCGTTATACATTTTCGGAAGTATTAAGTATCGAACAAAACTAATAGTTCGAGTGTGGGGTACTTGTGCGAGTATTCTTCGTAGAGGGCGTTGTTGTCATTATGCTATATATTTTGTTCCTACATATTTAGTTTTATGCATATTAGTTGTAAGAACACGGATTGTTCACATCTGCCAGAGGTCCGACTATATATTATTATTTTATTTACAGAGCCAAGACTGGAACGCCTATAGAGCGGGACTCAACCTCAAGCTCGGAGAGTGACAGTGAGTCGTCATCAGATGATGAGCCATAGTTAAATTACTATTGATATGTATTACTAGGTACAATGTTGTTTATAAATAGTTGATAAATACAATTGATGGTGTTTTGTTTTGCGTTTTCCTGTGAAACTGTCTGTATTAAAATTTTAAAGGCACAGAAAAATTAAATAGACTTATTATCTGATATTGCCCTAAATAATGTTTAATAATATGATATTATATATCGTTCACGTCTTTCTTTATATACATTTTTGAAACAGTTGAGAGAAAGTGCAAAATAAGTTATCAATGTCATAATCATACGATTTGTTTTTCATATATTTTACATGCTTGTTTTACAATCATGACCCCATTTTGAAAGAATTTTCTATAATTTGCATCGGTTGATTTATAGGCTAGGTTGGCATAGGGTACTTTTAAACCGATAATACCTCCAATATTATAGAAATACCATAGTATCACATAATGCAATTGCAATAAGTACATTTCTTAAAGATGGATTGATCCATTAAGATATGTTATCATAAGGAAAATACATGTTATTCCTCGTTTCATATATTTACTCTCGCGTGTTGAATGACATTTGTACGTTCGTAAATGTACATACGTATTTATTTGGGCACGATGTGGTAATTTTAATCAGTGGAAACAGTAATAAATATTTACCAACTCCTTCCGGCACTTTCCATTTACAGTTTAATTTAATATTTAATATAAACTATTTTACTGATAAGATACGTTGTGATCGTGTCGTTCATATACGATATAAATCAAGCGAAAGATATATTTATGAGTCTATAAAAATAATATAGATCGTGGGCACTAGTCTTCTCTGAAAGTAAGAGCAGGTTGGCCCATAGTTCACCACGCTGGCCAATTACGGATTGTTAGACTTTATACTACTATACTACCACTACTAATTAGTGAATTGTAGGTTAAAACTTCACGGAACGATTTTGAGACGCACCCGCCGCAATAACGAGATCGCAACGTGCGTAGAATACGAAAATGTAGCCAGAAAATGGTTGTCAATCTCATTTCGCGGTTGATGGGCGCTGACTGAAGTCTCTTGAGTTCGGAAATAGGTAACCAGACCGCGAACACAGCGGGTGCAATTAAAACGATACTCTGGAAGTCAGTTACTGCAACCGAAACTACCGGATATGTGAATTAAAAAAAAAATCCGTACCGTAGCGAAACCGTACCGACATATAGTTTGAGTTAATTATGGATATGTTTAGAGACATTCTAATAGCAAATTATACCAAAACAAAATTATTACCTATTTGTATTTCACGTTTAAAAATTCTTAAAAATATATCTGTAACTGAAAATATACGAAACAAACGGATAATCCAAAATAATTACATATCCGTAACCCATATCCGTATCCAGATCCTGTGAATTCTTAACCATACGCTCATAACTATTACAAACTTTAAATGCCTCATTGACAACAATGGGTACTGTATTGTGTGACACATTGCGCCAGTGACATGGACTCATTTTCCCGAAACTCGCATAAAGACGCTAAAAATTCTAATTGTCCACGACACGCTATGTTTAAAGAAAGCTTTTGACTCCGTTAGTCGTCTTAGGCTCGCCTTCGAAGCCACCTTGACATAAGGAATTTTAATAATTCTTTAAATTCAATATGTTTTGTCACCATATTCCGTCTGTGTTATCCATTCTTACGCTGGTAAGTTCCTGAATTATCGTGACATTCTTATTATAATCTATTTAAAGACCTTGATTTTTTCTAAAAAATATTTTCAAACATGATGATGAATTGACAATAACTAATATAACATTATACTAGAGATATAGTACAATACTTTAACAAGAAAAATACTTATTTTTAAACAGTATTTTAAATAATTTTTCCATTTGTAGTAAATTACTTGACTGTCACAAATATTCTAGATAGTAAAAAATATTAACGTTTAATTAGAAAATATCAATTTATAATTTCAGATTGCCCTTTTTGGAAATATTAGTACTGCATTTTTAACAAACAAGTATACTGAATGCGGTCCATACGGGTTTATATGTGAAACTTCAAATAAATTAAGGCTTTGCGAAGGAGATAATCTATTTGGTCCTGCTTTCAACTGTCCTGCGAACACTATCTGCAACGAAGACTCAAGCGATGTTTGTGACAACTCCATTAACTACGTTGATCCCGTATTAAGACGAAATTTGCGCTGCATCAGAAACGAAAGAGTCGCTGATCCTACCGTTCCGGGATGTAAAGGATACATTTTGTGCATACCTGATAGGAACCGGTTTCAGGCCATAAAATTCAAATGCGCTGGTGAGACCATATTCAACGGTCTAACACGTACTTGTACGTCAAGGGAAAAGTATAAGTGTCCTGTGTATGATACGAAAACAACGACGTCGAGATATTTCCTCGGCCAAAATGACAGGATGGATGTCTACCAACACTCGAGTGACAACCGTAATTCATCTCCAGGAAATCACAATAGGCCCATAGATTGTAAAAATTACAAATTCACCGTAACACAAGACAAGAGTCCAGTCCGCGCGACCTACTTCTGTCCACCACGCCCTGCTCATGGAGAGTCCGCGGTCCGCTGCACGATATTTTCGAACCAATTTTGCATTACGCTAGAAAGAAACGATCAAGATCAATTTATTGAAGGTGTCGGAGCGGCGTATCGAAAGCCCCGAACGGATAGTAACAATATATATTAAATGAAATAGTATCTATATACTTAAATTTCACAAGACTGAAATATAGCTAGTTTCCTCATTAACAAACTCAATATGTAAGGTACATACTAGTATATTGTTTTATGTTATATTTATATCAATGCACTTACCTCTTAGTTTAACGTCAATAAAATCTTTTGGTATAATCGATAAACAATTAAAAGAGTGATACAATTACAATTCGTTTTAATTGAGACTACACGGCCTTTTAAAGTGTAACTTTTGATAAACATTATCTTTACTATTACTGCAAATGAATGAAAATAAAACAAGTTATGTACGTAAGGTTATTATAGAGTTCCCAATGAATTAGTTATTACAAATACATTTGACCCAGTTATTTCTAAAATATATTTGACTCAATAAACAAAGTATCTGTATCTACACATTAACATTTATATGATATTAGAATGTGAGGGCGAATCGGTGCAATAACAAATATTCTTTGATATTACTTTAAACGTAAAAAATAAACATCTTGTTTATTAGCATATGAATATTTTATTAGATAAATTAAATTAACATTGTGGTTACTAAGTCTTATAATTATTATATACAATGTTATTCACTTAATGTTATGCATTAAGTTAATCACACTCATAGCTATCATTGTCGACACACTTTTCTTTTTCAGGATGAAACACCTCGTCAGAGTCACACTTTTTAGTCTTCCGTCTGAATACAGATTTAGATTTTTTAGAGCAGACGTAATATTTTCTACAGTCGTGTGGGTCCGGAAACTTGCCCTCTTTCGTACACATATTTTTCTTTGATTTTTTGTTTCGTTCCTTTTCCTTTGATTTACTTTCTACTGTACTTTGACCGCTGGCTTTATGTGAGTCATTGTCGACAGATGTTGAAGTTATTTGTTGATCTCTAACACATTTAACATTAAACTTATTTAAATGGTAGCCATCCTGACATTGAAATTGAAATTGCACATAGGCATTTTTATTTTGAATACAGATGTAATACACATTACTTTTAAACGCGTCATTGAATCTTCCACTTTGGGTGCAACGAAACTGATTATGCCTTATGCAATGGGATAAATTTTTCGTACACTGCTTCTTTATTTCACTAAAAACTGTATTAATAGGACACTCACCAAGTACCGGTTGAATTCTACCAATACAGATATAAAACTTCCTACAATCTATTTCGTCTGCATACCTGCCTCTGAAGCGATTCTGACATGTGAATAAATTGTTATTTGCATTGCGATTATAATCTTTTGTAACTATCATGACGTTTTGTGACTTATTCTGTAATACTTTTTCTGCTTCATTTATTTGAGGAACAGTGGTATGTTTTAATATTGGCTCATTTCTTTTGTTACTATTATTTATAGGTTTAGGTGGTACGACGACATAATTAACGTCTTTATGAGGATTTTTTTGAACATTATTTATATCAGAATGAGATTTATTTATTGTTTCATTTATTTTCAATAACAATGGATTATCGGGTGTTTTTCTTTCTTGTAATACCGTGGGTGCAGTTGAGACTAGCAGTTTCCGCATAGAATCGACAGCAATTTTTATGCCCCTTTGAGCATTTAATTTTGGAGTTTGATTAGTAGAAAACGTAACTGATTCATTTACAAGAACATTGAATTCGTTATTTTTTGATGTACCAAAGCTTATTGTCGTAGGATTATATCTGGGTGATATATGAAGTAACGTGTCTTCTTGCCGTTCGCTTACAATGTTATTATTATTTTTTAATATTGTCTCAATATTTCTAGTTGCAAGTTGTGGTTTTATCGTTGTTAACAAATAACTATCCAATACCTTAATTTCTTGTGTGGACGCTGGCGTTGATGAACTTGGAACATAGTGAAATTCAGTTCCTTTAGTTGTTGGAGTATTCATTGCGTCACTGATTATATGAGGTTTATTTTTAAAGTTATTATTATACTGGAATAAATCCCCCGTTCTTCCAGTTACCGTTTCGGGACTTGTAGGTGTGTATGTTTGAGTAGCCAAAACTTTTATCTCTTCCGTTGAAGTTGTTATTGATGAACCAGAAATTGATTGGGCCATAGTATTTGTAACAATTTTTTGAGTGTTTACCATATTATTAATAAGCATTTTACTTTCATAAATATTATTATTGCTGTTTTGATATAATTGTCCTGTGCCTTCAGTTGCAATTAATGGATTTATAGTTGTAATTTTATTACTATTAGGAACCTTAATGTGATCTGCTGTTGCTAATGTTGAGGAACCCAACGTATAATAAGCTTTAGTATCCTGAGAAGGTTGGGTGCTCAGCGTGTATTTAAATATCGCATTTGCGTTATTTTCCAAATTAATATTATTATTATTCTCTCCAAATATTTTCTCTGTATTTCCAATCGCTGTCTGTGAATTAACAGTACTTATTGTGTCACTATCCCAAACATTTAATTTATCCGTTGAAGCTGGTGTTGATGAACTTAAAACATAATAAGGTACACTTTTCTGACCTGGTTGGGTATTCAATAAATCACTATTTATCACGTGTACTTTATTTTTAATAATACTATTATTAAATTTTAAAATGTTTTCTGTACTTTTAACTACCATCTGTGGATTATTAGTGGTGATTTTACTAGTAGGTGAAGCAGTTAATTGATAAATTGACGCTTGCGTTGATGAATCCAAAACAGATTCACTTACAGTTTCCTTAACAAGTTTTGAATCAACCACACTACTGATTGTCCCTTCTAATTCATTCTGGACATTTTTATTTAATAATTTCCCTGTATAGTTTTCCATTGCAAGTTGTGGATTTACGGTGGTAACAATTTTACCACTTGAAACTTTAATTTCAACCCTTGAAGCTGATGTTGATGTTTTTAAGACAGAAGAGGCTATAGTTTTTTGAGCAGGTTGGATATTCATCGCGTCACTGATTACCACATATGTTTTATTTCCATTATTATAATTGTTTTCAAATATTTTTTCTGTCATATTAGACCTTTGATTACTAGCCGAAGCTTTCATTCCATTCGTTAATCCTGGTTTAAATAATCCCTCAGTAGATTGATTATTAGCGTTTTTAGTAAGCTGGGTATTCACTGTATCCCTAGTTACCAAATCAACTTCATTTTTCAAGATATTATTTGCATTATTCTTTACAAATATATTTTCTGGCTTGCCAGGGACCTTTTGCGAATGTATGGTAGTAAATATCTGTCTATTAGAAACTTTAGTCTTCTCAGTGGAAGCGAGTGTTGATAAACCCAAACCAAAGTTACTCACAGTTTGATTATCGAGCTGAATACTTGAAATATTATGACCTTTTAATATGCTCTCTATTCTTCCGACTACTCTTTGTGGATTACTGCTGGTGAATTTAGTACCATTCAAGTCTCCAAATTTATCTATTGGGGCTGATGTTGATGAATTCAAAATAGAATGACTTATAGTGGCCTCAGCAGGTTGTGTATTTACTGTTTCGGCAATGATCGTATATACTTTATGTTTAATATTATTTTCAAACATTTTTCCAGTGCTTTGAGGTGCAATAAGCGGATTTATGGTTGTAATAATCTTACCAACTGAAACTTTTATTTCATCTGTTGGCGCTGATGTTGGTATCATTAAAATCCGTTGACCTATAGGTTCTTTAATTTTTGGGGTATTACCTGCATCGCTAATATCTACATAATTTTCAAAATTATTATTGTTATACCGAAATATAGTTTCTGTACTGGTTGTAACAAATGGTGGAAATATGGTAGTAATATTATTACTAGCCGAAACTCTAACTGTATTCGGAGAAGCTGTTGTTGATAGACTCAAAACAGATTGAGTCATATTTTCATGAGCAGGTCGAGTACTCATTGCGTCACTGATCATTAAATTATTTTGGTTTTTAAATATTTCTTCTGTACTACCAGTGACTATTTGCGAATTCTTTGTAGTCTTGTTTTCATTCACTGAAACTTCAAACTTATCTGTTGCTTCTGATAAACTCGGAATAGAATAAGTTGTAATTTCCTGAGTTGGATGGGTATTCATGCTATCTTTGTAATATGTTCCCTGCAATATGTCTTCTTTACTTTCGGTTGCAATTCGTGGACTCACGGTAGTATAGATATTACTTACAGTCGTTGTTACACGATCTAGAACAGAATCGATTACAGTGTCATCAGTAACTTTAGTACTCACTGTATCTTTAATTACCATACTTTCTTTATTTATAATACTGTTATTATTTTGAAATATTTTATCTGCGTTGCCAGGTGTAACTTTTTGATCTAGTGTATTCATGTTACTAGGAGAAAGACTAATTTTGTCAACTGATATTGGGTTTAATGACTCTACTTGTGTATTCACTGTGCGATTACTGATGTAGGTCAGATGCATTTTATCTTCATGAATATTTGAACTATTTAAAGTAACTGCAGTCGTTTCTAATAAAACTTGCGTTACTTGTTTGTCATCTGTTAATTCCTCGAGTTTTAGCCCTTCATTCTTTGTAACAACAAAATCCGTTTCTTTTCCATTCACTTTTTCTACTTTGGGTAAAATCACATTGTCAGACGTTTGAATCGTGGGAGATATTTCAAAATCTAGATTGGGCTGCGGTTTAGTGGTTATGTCTATTATATCAGACTTGTTACTTGCATTATATATGTTCGTGACTTTCGGCTGAATTTCTAAACGTTCTGCTTTAGGATATACTGTAGTACTTCTATTTATATCTTTATCACTTAATATTTCCGTATTTACTTCTTCTATATTAATCGCTTGTTGTTGTTTTGGTAATAACATATTTTTTATGTTTGTATACTGACCATGAACAGTATTATTCAATAATGGCATTGAATTATTTTCTATAACATTAATATTCAATGTATCAAGTTCAGTAATCATTTTGTCTGTAGTAATACTTTCATTGTTACTATCTGTTTTTATAGACTTTATTTTTTGTAATAAAAAAGGTTCTTTCTGATTAATGCTACTAGTAGTAGTTAATGTATCTGATAAATTAGTTAAAATATTAGTTGAATTTACGAGATTATTGTCAACGGATGATGATACAAGCTTATTCGTCATTTCTGTACTCGAAGGATATAAATCCTGCGCAAGCAATTCCTTTTTATTCATCGTATTTGTAGATGTATTTATAATATCCATATATACTTTGTTAATTTTTATTCCATTTGATCCTTCTGAAGGTACAGGTTCTATATCTTCAAACACAAAGGAATCTGGTGTAATATTTTCATTTGTTATATTTATTATTGTTCTTGATGATGTACTTTCTGTATAGATTTTTTTATTAAATATTTGATCTTTGGACCGAAATTTTATATAACTATTTGTTGTATTAATAAATGGCAGCGAACTCTCTGTTGTTGCTTCCTTTGTAACTTTGTTTTCTGCAATTTCACCCATTTTAGACGTATTGGTTATTCGAGTCGGGTCTTTACTTCCATTAATTTTGTCTGTTAATAGTTCATGAACTTCTGTACGCAAATTTTGTTTAAATGTCGTTTCATATTTAAAAGAAAGAGTATCATTAATATCATTATTGCTAGAACGGGGTGGTATTTCTGTTGTTAGTTTCTTTGTAATTTCAACAGAAGTGATGTGCTCAACAGGTAGATTTTTAGTTTTATATGGTTCAGAAGATGATATACCAATTTTAGTAATTATAGGATTTTCTGTAGTCGATATTTCTTTATCTTCAAGCCAAGTCATCGCTGGTTGATCTACTAAGTATAACATTTTATTAAATACATCACTTGGATTGATTTTTTCAACTAGTCGTAATTTCGTGTTGTTAAATTCTGACTTATTGCTTGCTCTGACAATTTTCTCTGTAGTATATGCAAATAACGTTGAAGGGAATCCTTGAGAACTTTTATTAAAAATGTTATTTTCTGTAATTGTTGAAATATAATTTTTTGTATTCGACTTTGTAAGTTCATAGTTACGTATAAGTTCTGTAAGATTTTCCGTCATTAATTCCTTTGAGGTTTCAGAATTTATTGGTGAGCTTAAAGTAGTCAATTCAGGTTTCTGTGTCAAATTATTATTAGCTAAAAGAGATCTTTCTTTAAGAGTACTTGAAAGGTTTTTTGGTGAAATAGTTTCAGTAGTTATTTGCTCCTGTAACTTTGTCGTCGTTACTTTCATTGTAGTGCTGGGTGCCTTTAACGACACTATTGTCATATTTTGAGTTGCTCGCGCCGTGGTAGATGAATTAGATATTGTTAATGTAACTCCTAGAGGTGTCTTGGTACTTACATCATATTGAAACAAATCCAAATTATTGTTTTTCATAATATTATTCGATACTGTAGTACTTTCTGTTGTTTCTTTCTCAATCATAGTACCTTCTGCGGACTTGATTATTGACTTTAAAGCAAAAAATGAAGACATAGTTGTTACGGGAGCTACAGTTGTATTCTCATTATTTCTTGAGAATGATGTATTAAATGACTGATTGGTAGTATTCACTTGCGCTGCCACTTCTTTTGAAGTAGTATCTCTCGGTTTATATTGTGTGAACAGATTATTACTTTCTGTGGCATTATTAGAAAATTCTGTTCTTTCTTCAATTACATTTACCACAGTTGTCGATGTTTGATTTTCTATATTACTAGAATGATTATAATTATCTGTTACTGTTAGATTAACATTCACAGATAAAGTTTTGTTCGTATTAGTTAAATCAAGCGGCAACAACTTTGTAGTAGCGTTACTACTTAAGTCTCGAATGACTTCTGAGGTAGTGTCATTAAATGTGATATTTCCTTTATTCACATAATCAATTACTGAAGTGATCAAGTCTGGCAAAGTTGATATTGTTGAATTACTATTCTTATAAGACCGAGGACCATACTGAGAGTTCAAGGTTGCGAATTGTTTTGTACTAGTTTCCTTCATAGTTTCATTATGTAGTAATGTAGTTTCCTTAAATGTGACATTTCCTTCATTCACATAATCTGTTACTGAAGTGATCAAGTCTGGCAAAGTTGATATTATTGAATTGCTATTCGTATAAGACCGTGGACCATATTGAGTGTTCAAGTTTGAGAATTGTTTTGTACTAGTGTCCTTCGCAGTTTCATTATATAATAATGTATCCGCAGATTTCGTATATAGCGTTTCATTTTTATTAAACGCTTCTTTGCCGTATATTGGTTTATTAGTTAAAATATTTGTTTCGTTCGTAATATTTCTTGTCGTATTCGCTTCGATCGATTTTGAAGATTTCGAAAAAAATGGTATAGTAGAAAGTTTTTGAAATTTATCCTTTGATATTTTTAATGATTGGAGTGGCTCTGTGACAGGATTTGTTTTAGAAGAAGTTGTTATCATATTTTCCGCAACATATGACTGTGTTGTTGTAAAAATTAGGTCACTTGTTGAACTTGGAGGTTGTATATTCGTATCTGTTATAATATCAGGCTGTTCAGTAACCCTTATCGTATTTACATATTCGCTTAATCTCGTCGTAGTATGTGGAATATTTTCGAACTTAAATTTTTCCTCTTGTTGAATTGACTCTGTAGTAGTTGGAGCTTCGTATTCGCATTCAAAATAATTGGTTCCACGGCACACCGTTGTCGAAGGACATTGAATCGTAAAATCATCAACTGTTTGTGAAATTCCAGCACCCACATCCACACATATCATGAAATGGGTCGAATTAAAGCAATGAAAGGGTTTACCACCACAGTTGATATTCGTTGTCGAAGCTATCCGAAAATATACAAGCATCTGTAATATTATTAAAACCTTTTTATGACCCTCAAATCTGTTTCTTAATTTTAAAACTGCATTTTACAATTAAAATGTGGAATAAAAAAACATTCGGTTGTTCCAATACACTAAAGATTAAAAACACTCGGGCTACACAATATAAAAACAATCCACGAAAATTGAAAAAATGACTTACCAAAATAAATAATAATAAGTGACATATTTTTTTATTTTTAGAAGCCATAGCCACATTTCGATTTGTATTTGTATTATTTGGAAATTAAAACAACCACTTAGCTAAGTCATACGTTAGTGTTCCTGCACAGTTTTATCAAGAATAGTATACTCCCTCAAAATTCAGTTACTTTCAACTGGCTCATGTGTTTTGTTAGCATAGACGCCGCATATTTACAATACACATCGCCATATGAGTAGATTAGAACGACATTAAACAAATAAAGTTGACACCGTATTTCCTGCGGACCCACTTGTTTTTCAGTGAAACTATGACACAAATAGTAATACTTGTTTGCATTACAAAGAAAAACCGTTCATCTTAAACTCACCAGAGTTTATGTATGTCCCAAACAAAGAATTTATGCTAATACTGATGTACTAAATTTGTTGAAATGAAAAGATTTTTTAATATACATCGACAACCCTAAATTATATCACGATACATGTGTATCTTGTCATTGAGAAAATATGTAATGTTATTTTGTGTCATCGTATGAATCAGAAGTTCAGAAATATGTAGGTAATCATATTATGAGAACGGTTATGTTTTCTGAACATTGACCTAATATTGAGCAGTTAGTACGTAAAAACGTAAACAGGTAGTAGATAAAATAAAATGACGTCTTGCTAACATTTCTTTAGTAAGAAATTCTGATAACATTTCTGAAAGCCACGTGCTTTCCTTCTTGTTTATTTATGTCGTAATGTATCCTAATGTTAATCTCCGAGATTAATGTGTATCATGATCGATGTGACAATGATTGAATTCTTTCCAATGACTATAATTTTCATTGTTATCCTTAATGCACGCTCAAAAATATTATCGGGATATACGAACAGGATATAACATTAATAATTCCACTAACAGAAAGTTTGGTTTAGAGGACAAAAACGAGGACTTTTTTTACCCCGACCTGAAACAGGTTGAATCAATAATACCACTACAGTCTAATCACAATTAACGGCGATGACAATAAAAAAACGGTGCATTAGTGCAATTACGAAAGTCGGGTAATTCCAAAAATTACATTTTTTTTACGAAAAGCGCCCATACTATTATAGTTCACGGCTTTGTCAACAGTCGATGTGTCACTTATTCTGTTTATTCCCTGCTTTGTTAGGCTTGACTCGATGTATATGTAAGTATTTAAATGAATTTGTATTTATTTTAATACCCGATGTATGTAATAAAGTAAATGCATCTTATATAAAAATCTACGATTACTACATAATTACATTTGTCAACGCGTGCAGAACCTTATAATATTTTATACGTAAGTTCTGAGTATTTCATATTTTCTAGCCACCCAGGTTTCACTGGTAGAGAATGCCTTCAGGCATTAAGTTGACCCTATTGCATCTTTTATTTTATACAAGGGTGCAATAAATAAATAAATTGAATTAAATATTTCATGAGTGTATTGTCTTTTCCAATGAAGCATTCGCGTTTTCTTTTTTTTTTTAGTAATAGTATATTTAATTATATAATTTGAACTATGTTAGTAACGTATATACAACGTACAATACCTATGTGATGTATTAAATTTATCATCTACATATGCCCAATATATGACGTGCTATGATCAGACTCGATAAGACAGGGTTTCTCAATCTTATGCATCCGCGTACCCCTTTTCGGTATTAAAAACTATGGAGAACTCCCTTAAAAATACCTCCAGGTAAAGTACAATAATAATAAAGGGATAGGTATTAGATAATAATCGGAGGGGGGTAATAGATATGTGATGTAAATTTATAAGATTATATTTGGGTTTGTTCTAAGAGCAACTTTAGTTTTAATTGTTGAATTTGCGCTATTATCTAAGTAGCCATCATTGCGTTAAGTTTGTTGCGTACCCCTGACTATCACCATGCGTAACCCAAGGGGTACTCGTACCTCTTTTTGAAAAACCCTGGGATAAGACATAACATCGTCGAATTGTCTTCAAACTTGTTGGAAAACGTCATTAAGAGTTTAATACAATAACCCGCATAATCTTACTGTAATATTTAACTGAGATCGAGAAGATAGAGGCATGCAGGCTTTAATGGACAAAATGTATCGCAACGAATGCTTTAAAAATGAACCGTTAAAAATATATAAAAAAATAACCTTAAATTTTTCTTAACAGGTACATTAAGCAATATGAGTTTAAAATAAATAATGCTTCACTTGTTTATAAAAATAAAATTT
>DWLI01002115.1:0-13808 GCA_018249915.1 Cecropterus dorantes dorantes
CGGCAGTGACCACTTACCATCAGGTGGACTGCATGCTCGTTTGCTACTTCAATATTATATAAAAAAAAAATATATATATAGGAAGTGGAGAGCCAGCGCAAGACGTCGCCGCTGCAGCGGAACGTGGTGTACCCGCTGGCGATGCTGCTGCTGCTCGCCCTCACCACGATCACGGTGCTCATGGTGCTGCAGAACACCCTCGAGCTGCTCATCGGGATCAAGGCGCTGCCGTTGAGCACTAGGGTAAGTTGGTTTTGTTTATTTTATTGGGTGGGTAGTTGGAGAAGGTAGTGATTGGTATGGATTTTTTATCTACCTTTCCTAAAAATAATGTAAATGATTTGTAGTCATTGTTCAGATCTTTATTATTATTGATTGATGTTATTGTAGATAAAGAAAAAATATTTGAGTAATGTTGACGTTTAGTAGTTTAGCAAAGAGATATCTCGTCACTTAAATAATTTAAAATTGTGACGCCATGAGTTGCGGAAACTTGCTGTAGTGGTTGATGGTAGTTGTTTGGAGATATCTGCTCTGGAATTGGACGTTTATAGACTTATTTGTGTGTACGTCAATGGCAGATTTTATATGACATTCTAGAATGCAGTGTCATTGGCGTTGTCTAGGTCGGGGTACAGAAGGTCAACTGTCCTTAATTTCTAGGGCAGTTGACTCAAATGAAAACGGCAAAGGCAAAACTAATGCTTCATATATCACCTGCTCGACTTAGCCCAATCGCTGAAGATGCCCATGCATGAAGAATAATATTTTATTTAGTCCTTATACAGCTTTAAAACCAGGATATTGCAACTATATACTGACTTCTTTTAGGTGTAATTATAGTATGTTAACTCATGCAGGGCATCTTTAAAATTACAGATCTTCTACCAAGTTGAATATTAAGTATGCGATGATATCTACATATAATATCGTGTTGTTCCAGCAATTCACGCTAGGCATAGCGTCGCTCTCGAAGCTGGGCTGGGCGGGCGCGGCGTTAGAGGCGGTTCTGATCCTGTACCTGCACGCGGCGTCGCTGACGGGGCTGGCGGCGCTGCGCGTGGCGCCGCGCGCGCGCCGCACGCCGCTCGCGAGGATCATCGCGCTGTGCGCGCTGCTGCTCGCGCACTCCACCGCGCAGCCGCTGCTCGTCAAGATACTGGGTACGTTTGATATTCGTCGAGTATTGACGAATATGCCCGAATACATGCGAATATGTGCATATGAATAAATTACTCGGGTGTATTCGTTACTCGCTACGCTGCTCATCAGATTACTGGTTAATGTTACGAATAGATATTCGCCGAGAATAGACGAATAGGCTCGTGCCTATTGCATTTATATTCGTATATATGTATATAATTTTTTTGGGTGTATCCCGTACTCATCGCGGTCCTGGCAAGTTTATAAATATGGCCTGAGAGTCGTCACGGATTATCTTGTTCCGTTATTCCGGGTGTTCCTCGTATTATGAAACACACACTGTTCTTCAAGATCAGTATCTTGAAAACACTGGAAAAGTAAACACCGAGTGGTGAGGAGGGATACAGTTTTCTGTATACACTGGTCATCGAGCATAGTGTTGCTCTAGGCCTCACTGGAGTCGGTTCTGATGTATTACCTGCGTGGCATATGTGGCTTCGCTACCGGGGCTGCCACAAATATTTGAACTAAATAAACAGATGTAATTATTCGGAATGACGTTAAAATGTGATATCCGTAATGGTACGCATTGCAATGCGTTTTCGCATCATTTAGCGACCCGTTGCGCTGCGGTGCTACTCAGACTAGGAGTGCCGTTCACCATTGCTGCCCTGAGCCACTGATGGGCTTAATAGTCTGTCATTGTGGTACCACGTTTCTTTCGGATAATTTTCATTGCGAATTTATTGCATAAGAATTGTTGGTAGATCGGTAGTTCTATACGAGTATTTGTAAATTTTCTACGTATAAAATTGTGTGCAAATTAATACTTTATTTTATTTATTTGCATTACTGCTTATTCCATAAATGAAATTGAATTTGCAATTACTTTGTATTATTTATTTCAAGAACAACCGTAAATAAATGTGTTTTCGTTCTTATGAATATCCACCAAATCGTCCGACAGGTATAACAAACTTCGACTTGCTCGGCGAGTTCGGTCGCATCGAATGGCTGGGCAACTTCAGGTTGGTGCTGTTGTACAACGCGATATTCGCCGCCACGGTCACACTGTGTCTCGTCAGTAAGTTCACGGCGAGCGTACGCCGCGAACTGTACAACAGGTTGGTGGAAAACGTGAATACGGTCGCGCATTGTGTCTCTTTCCTTAATAACTGACGCGTGTGCGCCGCGGTAACGAAGTAGCTCGTTCGGGTCAGTAGGCCTACGTATAGATTGATGCGAATGAAATACATAACAAACAGCACCATATAAATATAGGAAACAACGCCATCTGTTGCTGCACCAAAGAGTTAAAGCTGGTCGAAAGTAGTGGTGTGCTGAATATCCGAATATATACCCGGATACCCGGGACATGGAAAGCACCTGTATGTATAGAAGATTTTAACTGATATTTTACATTAATGAATTTCATGAAGTATGTGTATAAAACAATAAATTGATTGGCAATTTGATCTAACAACATTAATTTAATATCACATATATTATGTTACAAAAAGTAAATAATTTAAATTAGGTTTATTTTTAGGTTTACTATTTATGAGATCGAACCTTTAATATTTAAGGTAATTGAAATTGTCATGAAAAAATTGAGCCAGTGTCCATATTCACGGAACTGAGCATCGATGATCTATATACACAGATATACGTATTTTGAACATTCTGGCACATCTCTAGTGAAAAACACTATGTAAAACTTAAGGTACCATGAGTCATGTATACAGTGTGTTATAAAAATCTGAAAGTTAGTAAATGTATTAATACTTTGACACATTCAATGATAAACCAATGAGCTACTTCGCTACTGTCGTACGGGCGCTGTAAATAAGGATTCGCTCTGTTCTTTGAAGTGATATTAATGTATTATGGCGTGCTCTTAAATATTGTAGAATTGCCTACAATACTTGTATGTATTGTTCTACATTGAACACAGGATTATCAATATAACTTACTTTATAAATATCAAATAAATTGTACCAAGTTCTAAATATAAATATTAGAGATCATGATATAATAAAAAGTAGTAAAATAAATATTAAATAACGTAATATATAATGATAATCGAGTAGCCAGCCAACAAGGCTAGATAGAATAGAGAGATCCCTACAAAAACATAATCTAGTATAATTTGTATTTCAGCATTTGAATGTAGTACCTTGCATTTATTTTTAAAATTGATTCCTATTTTATATTTGGATTTTTAGTTATGATATTTTATTGAAAATGACAATTAATGTAGTTCTTGAGGAAAGATGCAGAATTAATTAATAAATTTGTTTTGATTTTATAACCAATGAGACTGAATTTGTTAACTAATTACGATTTATGTCCGAGATTATTTATTTTATTGTACGAGTAATCTGTATTGTATTCGGTTAATTAAATTAATTTGATTATAATAATTTAGTTAGAATATTAAAATGTGAGTTATGTGTTACGACTTACTGCCATGAGTGAGAGCTATGAGTGATGTTTTGTTAAGAATATAAAATGCTGCATACTGGTACTTTGATAATCTCATTTATCTCTGTGTGGCGTGAGTTAATGGTATGTTCAAATTGATGATATTAAAGAAAAGGTTAAAAGACATCGAAAGACTGTTATTAGAATATAAATTGTACATTAAATTCTTTGCTCAATGTCACAGTTGTACCTGCAATGGCGATTATGAGATTGTTGTTTGTGTTGTGAAATAAATAAAAGCGTGCGTGTACTTGTGTACACGCTTGAAAAGTTATACTTCCTTGGCATAATTATTATATATTGGCATAATATATCTATTTCGTGTTATCTATCAAATTTCATTGACAAATGTAGATACTACAAAAAAGCACGTGCGAAATTTCGCGCGCATTTTTTTCGACGCCTAAAATATGGGATGATCTGTTCGAAGGAGCCAAAAGAAAGTATAACTTAAAAAATAGTGCTGAGGCTAATTGATACTCTAGTCTACGTGGATCTCATGGTTGTTGCAGGTGGAACACCTATTTAAGTCGTGAGCTTTGATATAATTTTAAGAAAACAATCCTCGGAAAATATCGTTGCCATCATCACTAACGCACATGTCTGCACTAATTCTCATAAATCATAATAATATTTTAAAAGGAAAGTTATGTGTTCCCTTTTCAACTTACTTTTTCACATTAACTCACTAATGTATATTAAATGTTAACAGGTATATTATGGTATTTAAATAATGTGTTGATTAAATATAATGTAATTAAAGTGTGCCACAATTTTACTCGTTGACTCAATAATTAAAATGAAATAGTATTACTTAAAATAGCGATATTTCAAGAATGCGTTAATAATATTATTCTGTGTAGTTTTGAATTTACGCTATTGTTATTAGTCCTGCATATCTGTTAGAAAGTTTCGAATATGTGCTTAGTGTTGTAATCGAAAAGCCCGCGGTGCTACAGATAATGTTACAAAAAGAGTATTCGAACTGAATGTATGAAACAGATTAATATTTTTCATAGGTACTTAGTGCAGATAAAATAGGATTTTGTTTACTATAAGCCTTGTGTGAATTTTCAATGATGTAGTTTAGTAAATATTTGGTGTGTGAATTTTATACATTTTGTATTATCTTGTACCAAACGTTGAGATTGCATTTGAAAATAATATATGAAAAAATCGAAACAGTTTTTTATTTATTTTACCCATGTACATATGGTATCTTATTATTATATTATGACCCTTGATATTGAAGTACGTCTGTCTTTTTGGTAAACGTAGAACTTTCTAAATTTATAGTATGTTTTGGCGCAAGTATGAGTAGTTATTAGTGCATATGATAGTTACACTAGAATTTTTTTCTTTATTTGCATGTGTTTTTTCACCATACATCCATTCATTTGCTTTAAAGTTCATCAGCTTTTAAATCATTGCTATCTTTATTTTATAGTATGTAGCACATCTCAGTGTAGTATGTATTCAGTCTCATTAGGTTAGTCGTACCTTTGTTTTGTTAGTACTTTATTTTTTTCATTCTACATTTTTTTTCTTTTTGCCAGATTCAAATGGATGACAGACATGTTTACCATGTCTGAAGATAATCCCAAGAATATTAGCCTTGCAAATCGTGTATCAGCTGAAAGGACTGTTGTGGATAAAGCAGATCAAACTGAAGAAGTGACAGAACACCCAAAGTCTGAATGAGCTAACAAGTTAATTTGACTTTGTAACATATTTATAAAAGTTCCTACATAAGTATATTATTTTCCATGCATGTATATATAATTATTTTATGTGTTGCTTGAGACATTTTAGCTTTTATTATGTTGATAACAAAGTGCAAGACTTTTTCAATTATTCTTACCACAAGTGGATGTGAAGATTGGACATATTTTTAGCTTCATATGTGAACATGTAATATTACATAGTATTGTATAGATTAACAAGGAAATAATGAAGTTTTTGCTTGATATATTCATAATTGTAGCTAAATGTTTGTACCTTAAAAAAGCTAGTTAGTTTTCCTTTTATTATCTTATGTATAATTTTATCAGTGATAAGGAAATTAAAGTTGGACCATTTGTAATTTCTCTATTTACAATCTGTGATCCTTATTTTATATTAATAATGATAAAGAGAATATTAATTTATAGGGGATTTATAAGTATTGTGTATAATATAAAATAGGTGTATGATATATTTCCAATTGTATTTTCAATTATGTAACAATGAAGAAGAAATAAATTGTAAATAATGGAAATTGATCTTTTTTATGTGTTAATTAAAGAAAAAAAAAGATTATTGATCAATTGTTTTATTTTCACTGATTACATCTGATGGTGAGACTATCATGAAGTGTTTGCCACATCTCCGGGACTGCGCTTTCAGGATCAGTTTACGTGTATTGTTTCTTACTACCTCAAGGCTCTGATTGCTATTCAGGCCTAGAATGAAACCAAGGTTAATCACGTCATGCACTCCCCTGACTTGAGCGGGACAGTCTGCTCCACTTGATAAAATTATGTTCCTAGATTTACCAATAGCATGGAATGAGTGTGCTGTGCTGATAATATTTTTTCTTGCTGTTGAATCTTTGATGGCTGGTGAATACATAAGTTCGAAATATATGCCACGATCTGCTGCTTGTCTGTACAACTTTCTACTCATTCTGAACGGCATCTTAGATTCTGGTTCAAATGTAATGACATCGACGTCTAAAGTACTACACGCATACTGGAAAGCTTGTAATGTCTTTGGTAATACAGCAAATATATCATACTTTTTAACATTCTCAGATTGGTTTATTTTATGTGAGACACTTGTATCTGAAAATTCTAGTGTTAATCTTTGTAAAATATTGAGTTTACAATTATCTTTTATATCTTGCGGTATTTCAATTGGTGCTGGTATGAATTCCTTTTTGTCTTTATTATTTTGGTCTCCCTTTTTCTTTTTCTTCTTAGGCTCGTCACTCTGTTCCTCGACGAATGTGTTAATTGCTATAGTATTAAATCCATTTTTTTCTATTACATTAAGTTTGTTTAAATCAAAACTCTTATTAAGCGACAAATCGCAAAATCCCCAATTTTGAACAACCATATTATTTGAGGTTATCTACTGAAGTTACAGCTCAATAGTCCAAAATCTTATTTATTATTCACATCACATCAAAAATATTGTAGGTAATAGTTTCCAATTTATTAAATTTGAATTCTTGGAAAAAATTACACTAAACATAAAATAAAACAACATTCATGTGTTACGGATAGTTATTCGTATTATGGCTATTTTGACTTTGACATTGATTGATGTCACTAAAAATATTTAATCTGTGCCACGGATGATCATAATAGCTTGCAGACCTCATAATCCGTATCATATATTGTTTATCTGATAATTTGTTATGTAATATTTTATATTTTTTATTCAAATGTATAAGTATGTAGTTTATGTCACATAATAGAATATAAAATAAACGAAAGTTAAAAGTTTATTGCAAGTTTACGGACTTTTCACTAACATGACACTGACATTTTCGTTTAGGAACATTGCAATCGAATTGTGTCTATTTGGATATCGATAAACGAAATTATCGCTGAAATCGATAAAAAATTAGCTTTTATTCGCCAATCATATAAAATTGATTTTGATATTAAAATCGTATTAATCTGCTGTTCATTATAAAAAAATTAAAAGTCATAAAATCTATCAACAATTGAATGTCATGTATTATTTATCTCGTCGTTGTTGACAATAAGCATTAAATTATTTTATTTTATTCAAATAATGGTTTTTCAAATTGTTATATCAGGAGAGTCACAATGCGAAAAATTTGCGCAAGTTTGTTTAATAGCCGATTATCTTGCTCAAAATCTTCCAAACTTTTGTTATAGACGAATAGAAAAACCAGTTTTAGAATGGAAGGTAATGGTATTTTGATTTTTATAGCAGTAAAATCTTTTAATAAATGAAAATAATATAATACTTGTATAATTAATAAAAACGAACTTAATATTATAGATTTGTATCTTTTTCTAGAAGTGACGAAATTGCTTTTGGTTAGTATGTATGAAATGAGCATGCTGTGTAGAGATAGCTGTAAATAGCGAAAACTAGCCATGATATATCTTTGACATATGTTTAAAGTTTCATAATATTATTATTTCTAAAAATTGCAGTCCTGGTTAAGCAAAATAAATCAAAAAAATAATTGGCATCATGTTGGCTCTCTTCTTATATGGAAAGAGTTGTTAATGGAAGGAAGCAAACCGTATTACATTGGTGGGGCATCAGATTTTTTTGATTATTGTTATTCTTATTATAAGTTCGATACATTCCTCGCATCGGAAAAATTTCAAGACTTGGTAAATAATTATGGTCAGTTACAAAAAAAGCAGAAACGAGATCAACAAGTAAAATATTTAGAAACAGAATCGTATAATGAAGAAGATACCCTGAGAAAAAAGTTTGTTGCTTGCATATCCGGTGCTGCTTATCCTTTAACAATGCATTTAATATCTGGACTCTTAGATACTTCGTATGGACATAAAGGATTTTCAAAAATTTACATTCACGACAAACATGAGAACCTATCATTTTTAGAATTCGTAGAGCGCGAATGTAATTATATTGGAACAAATAATCCAACTAAAGTTGTGAAATGTGTAGAAAAACTTGGCATGGCACTGACAAATTCAGATCTTTTGATTGTGTTGGATCATTTTGCTTTTACGTAAGTTACGTTTGTTATTTATTTATACATGAAATCTTTTCATAAGATTGGTATAAATTGATTTAATTTAATTTTAGCAACGATTTATCAATCGGTGGTTGGTTGAATAAAAATAAGAAATTGATGGAAAACTTAGCTTTTGTGATTAATGCTTCCGCGTCACCAAAGATGAGAATAATATTACCTAATCTTGGACCAGCTTGCTTTAACGCTACTGTACTCAAAAAAACAGTTACGAATATAAAGAATAGCAATATCGTTGTTTCGACGTCAGATTTGGGATTGGATATAGCTTCTACTGCCGCAAAAATTGCAGAAATACCAATGAGAAATATGTTCTGTCCTCCAGTATGGGGCTTTGTGGGAATTAATCATTTGATTGATATCAGAACAACTATACATAAGTACAATTCCTTTGATCCTTTGAATAGATTTGCTAGAGTCCGAAATTCTACTCTTTGCATTGGTAAATTGACTCCTGAAATGCGAACTATGGAATATTTAATGTATTTTGATGAAAGCTTATGGTTGAAGATAGCAGAAAGAAATGTTAGTTCCAGTATATATATAAATATATATAATTTTTACATGCATTATTGACATTCAATCAAGCTTACAACTTAAACTAAATATATTTTGTTTTTTATCCAGAATAATAACAAGAAACGGGATATTTGTAAAGCAGTTGCGCTTCTCAATGTTGTTAAGTTGTGGTTTTTTGATTCAGATCCTAAGCAAATAATATCCTTAGGAATTCAATGCGATGGTGAGATGTATAATACGCAATCCTTATAAATACTTTAATTTAAAATTCTCATGTTTTTTTTGGATTTCGCCACTTTTATTATTGTTATATTATTCAGGATCATATGGACTAAGTTTTGATGGAGTTTTTTCACAGCCAGCTCGTTTCGAAAATGGATATTGGAAAACAGCGAATAATTTTTTAATGCCAAGAGATCCACATATAAATATTTTATACCTCGAAGAAATGGCTAGGCTTTGCATGCGACTGGGAAAAAATGATTTACCTCGTAATTTATCGGCGGAATAAATTTATATTCGATAATTAGATTATATATTTTGATTTAGCAAGATTTAGTCATAATTGATGTTTTATCGATATTGTATTATTCGATTTCGCCATATCGATATCTTCACCCGTTTTAAAACGTTTGACGAATTGTAAACAGGTACAGCACTAGTGCCTGTCGAGACGTCGTGTAGATCGTAGTGAATGTATTCTCTTGTTTTGCGGAGAAATGTTATGACGTGCAGTAGCTGTCTTTGTTTCAATAACATTCGACTACTTTTACACGAAAGTTGTAGTTAAAAATAATGTAATAGATCGCGTAGTAATGTTACGCGAGCTTATTGCAATGAATTTTTCCAAAGTATGATCGTGCCAATAGGATATAGCATAGTTAGGTGTTCATATTGGTTAAGTTTAGTGAATGTTGTGCCAATAATGAGATAGTGGAGTGTTGTGATGTGGTTGTGGGACATGTGGGGCGTGCTGTGGACCGTGGAAGCCCTGGCGCAGGTGTTGGTGCTGGCGACGCCTCTGGAGCCGGAGACGCAAGCCCCTCGAGGTGAGAGGACCTTGCCTCCTACGCCGTCTGTTTGCTAACCCTGCATGCGCTACCTTGATACGAGCCCGCCTCGCGCTTTATATTAGTAACGAACTTATCCAATGTTTACACTTAAAATCAACTTTGTTAAAGTTAGTGCTTTGGTTTTTAAAACTTTTGTAAAGAATTGTAAAAGTGATTTAAATAAATGTTGTTTTATTTTAATCGTTTTTTTTTGGCTTATGCATTTTACGCAAGGAATTTTCGAAGTACCTAAATGGAAAAAGTGTTGGAATAGTTTACTAACTAAGCTTTATACAGTAATTTAGTTGTATTCATTCATAAGACTAACTTACTATGTAAAGAAGTTTATCTAACTGAAGTAAATTGGTTTAAGGGTAAATTTAGTGCATTGCTTGTATATAATTTCAGCACCATTATTATTTTATGGCAAATCAGCTTTATAAACTTTGGAAAACTTTTTTTAAATAATTGTAATTAAAAAAGTTATGGTGTATTTATTTGGTTTTGTTGCAATCCATTTGTGACTTAAAGCTTATTTATCCAAATGTTGTCAAACATATTCCACCAATCTATTGTTAAGGTGAAACCAACAAAATAAAGAACTTTATTGGAATTCAATAAAATGTTGATATTCTCAGATTAGTGTGGATGGAATATGATTATAAATGCATTATTGAATTATCATTTGTGCAATATTTTTCTGTCTTAAAATAACTTGCAACAAATTTTAATTGTAAGTATTTACAAAAAATCTAAACCATATTTCAAAGGACAAATTCAAAACCCGACCTTTTTTAAAGCATTGAAATACATACCACAAAGCTATCTTCACTCAGACTTCATAAGTGAAACTTACAATACACATAAACATTATTTATTGTTAGGAAGTGAATAATTTTTTTAAACGGAAGAAAAATTGGTCCTTTGCTTATTTGTCCAATAATCCCATATTTGTAATGCTATTGTTAACTTTATTTAAAGCTATTAATGTTAAAATAACATTTGATGATATTTAATAAATTAATCAAATTAAATTATATGTAGATAAGTGTTTTAATTTTTTGTGACACTTACATAGTTCCTTTATGCATAATTTCTGAAAATCACACTCATGTTTCATTTATTTTCTATTCATTTTTAGAATATACAGCTATCTATGGATATTGCGAGTTACATTAAATAATTAAAGTACTGATTAAATGAATGAATCTGATTAATTGTCTGTTTTAGGCAGAGTTTTTTTTTGTGGCACTTAGATTAAGCACATAAGTTCTGCACATTGCCTCTGGTTTATTCCTGTTTTTATTTGGTCTCCGGTTATTTAATTACTATTATAATTCAATTTTTATGTAAGATACATTGTCAATAATTTAAATAAATTCTTTTATTTTATGCTACATCTTTAAATCAAGTTTGTGCTAAATTTAGAAAAAAAAATCCACTTGATCTATGAAATCAAAAAATTGAATGATGTGTTTACTTTTTATTAAACTATATAATATAACATAAATCAAAAAAATATGAAGTACCTGTTAGTGATTTGCAAATTGACTTCTGTTAATGTAACATCACTTCCAAATTTTAGGTGCCATATTTATCAGATACTAATATATAAGTAGCAATACATAGTAATTTTAGATATCTTCATACATAGTTACTTGAAAAGTGTATTTGCTGTCTGTTTCTATTCACTACGAAATAATCTAACTTTCGTCAAATCATGAAACTATTCACGAAAGATTAATTTCAGGTACATTTTATTAATGATTCTCGGTAAAAATTTAAAAACATTCCGCGATTTTATATTTCGCCGACGCCGAATATTTTATAACAATATTTGTTATTTTCGTTTTATGTTCCAATATAAATGTAAAACTATTTGTAGTTCACAAGTGTTTAAACATGACACAATTAATTAATGAATTAAATATAAAGTGGAACGAAAAATATTTATTAAACTCTAAACTAATAATTTGCTTTATTTGTTCATGTGTTACATACTTAAATATACATCCTTTATTCTAGATCAGTATTTTAGAACGCGTGTTGGGCTACGTACTTTTGGGCTACAGAATTTTCGTATGTATAAACAATGGATTAAAATAGACAAAAATTGGAATAAAAAAGAGTATGCAATTAATTCTATTACTTTTTTTACGAATTTTGTTTACAGTTTTTGTGGAGATTTAGCGATAATACACGAAATTGAAGGGAAATTACTGACCTTCTGACTTTCGGAACGGCCTTCCTTTGTGGAGTCAGTTACGTTAAATGTTATTATTATTATTCTTTACTATAAAAGTAGCTGACCCTGGTAAACGATTAGAAGGAAGAAGGATGGAGCAAAAAATACTAGCTGTTAAGAGTTATAATGGATAATATATTACGAACTATACGTTTTATTTCCTTATTTAACTTTCGCATCGTATTTCGTATCCACGTATTTAAATCTAATACGACATGAAAATAATTAAATAACAAGATAAACGTATTTACAGAAAAACTAATTATAAAATTGGAGTATTGTATTGAGACTGCTACGTTTTCAAACGACCATTTTATTCTCGCATCGTATTTCTAGTTATTTTTAGTATAATGATTTTTACGTACAATAGCAATGTATTATAGAATTCTTGATAATGTTTGGAAATAATATGTAGGTCATATAAAGGCAATACATATAAAAAAGTTCTCCTTATTTATTGTACATAATACTTATTTTGTAATTTACTCATTAACTTTAAATACCTACTGTAACTTAACCTATTCAATACTTAATACATCGTATATTGAAACCCACATATAATATTGTTACCTACAGAAACAGATATCAGCAAACCAGTTAAAATTAGTGTAACGATCTACCTGCACGTCCTAATGACCGTCGATCACTTTACTTGACGCGGGGCGGCCGCAAATCCTACAAATTGCTTTGAGAGTCGATAATCCAGCCGAAGGGCCGAGTCCCGGCGAGGCGAAGCTCCCATCTTGCGCGCACATTAGTTCCCGCTACGCTCTGGAATGTTCTCATTTTCTTTTAATCGGACCACATTGAGTATTTTCGGATTTCAATTTGTTCCGGTATCGTTAAGAAAATCGTTTAGTTATTGCGGTCGGATTGCGTGGGTCTCGGATCGGACATAATTTGTGTAAGGAACGTAACTGCCGAATCGCTCCAATTAAAGTAACTGCGCTTCGTTATACTGATGTAAATTTATGTGATGTTATATAGTATTGATATCTTAGTGATTTTATTTAGCTTTGCCCTAAGCTGACTTTTTATGGATTTTATTCTTTTTATTAGTGATGTAAGCAACGGTTAAATATTTAAAAAAAATGGACCTTTTAGGCGTATATACATTTTATACCTGTATTAGTCCATATCTTGAAAACTACTAAACTAATTTATTGAAACTTACATCATTTCTAAATGTATGCTAAATGTATAAATTAGGTCCACATTATTCGACAAATACGTGGACAAACACATATATACAACCATACACACCTTTTAAATTTTGTATACTTGATTGGAAATCCTAAAAGATAAATAAGTAGCCCTTTGTACTACGTATTATAAAGTCTAATTGCTTTATCTTTCTGTGTACAAAAACTTATAAATAAAGTAAACAAAAATAAATTTTCATATATGAAAATAGTTCAGTTCTATTAATATTACATACCTACATATTGAATTAAGAGCCTTTTGTTTGAGACCGTTAAAAAGGAAAATATTTAATTTAAACATAAAGAGTTAATAATGTAGCCTACTCCACATAACAATAAGTTACTGTGTGTTGTGCTTTCTTGTTAAAAGTATGTTATAGGAAGCACTAATGTCGGAAAAAGGAACTAAT
>DWLI01002116.1:0-13808 GCA_018249915.1 Cecropterus dorantes dorantes
CATGCAGTGTGGTGGTAAGTGGCTCCCGTCACCTTTGGACTTTTGTAATCAATCCAGATAAGAAAAGAACCAACCTCAGGTAAACAACGTCCTAACTTTTTCTATAGATGCGTTGTTACTCGTGTGAGTAATAAGTAGGAACGCTACTGTAAGTCACCTTTACCATACCCTTCAGACCTAAATACAGCAGCACTGTTATCAATAGGCAGAAATAGGTGTGGCGGTAGTTCATACAGAGTCGAACCACAAAGGATTCTACCTTCAAATAGACATAATATAGACATATATATACATATGTATATGAGCCATAGCGATAGCCGAACGATTGAAACCCAGCCTCTCAATCGAGGGCCCGAGTTGACATGACCCTCGACACTGATTTTTCAAAAATTATGTGCGTATTACAAGTTAATTGCCACTGCTTTACAGTGAAGAAAACATCGTGAAAAAACCTGCACAAAAAAGTTCTTAAAAGTTCTCAAAGGTGAGTGAAGTCTACCAATTCGCACTTGGCCAGTGGTGGACTATGGCCTTAAACCCTCTCCATCTGAGAGAAGACCCGTGCCGAGCAGACAGTAATAGGTTGAAGGAGGATATACATATATATACATTATATAGATATAATATAGGCAGACAAGAGTCATCATCATCATCAACCCATTATCGTCCCACTGCTGGGCACGGGTCTTCTCTCAGATGGAGAGGGTTTAAGGCCATAGTCCACCACTGGCCAAGTGCGAATTGGTAGACTTTACACACCTTTGACAACTCTTTTTTTTAGACAACTCTCAGGTGTGCAGGTTTACTCACGATGTTTTCCTTCACCGTAAAGCAGTGATAATTACTTTCTAATTCACACATAATTTCAGAAAAATCTGTGGTGCGTGCCCGGGATTTGAACCTCGGTACTCTCGATTGAAGGGCCAAGTTACAACCATTAGGCTATCACTGCTAGCTACAAGAGTCACGTCCGCTTTAACTTTGTGTGGAGAAATGTTTTTAATCTTACGATCTATGTACCAGCGGCTATTCCTTGCAGAATACGTACATCAACCTTAGATCAAGGATATTAGAGTTATCCACAAAAGACATCTTATTTGGCAAAACGACCGCCTTATGTTCCCCCGGGAAATATGAGAATAAGACAAATGGGACGCTTCGGGTCAGATTTTCAGGGTTATTTTGGGAGTTTATGAAAAATGTCCGCGCTGGATAGCTTAATAGACCGTGGAGGGACCCCTTATCAAGGCTAGCAAAGTGTATCTGGGTTATTTTTGAGAAAATACGCGTGGGTTTTGTTCGTTTTTATAAGCGTAGTGGCTTATTATGTTTAGTCTTTTAAAATGTTGTATCATGATATTTAAGAAAAATATAACATATTTGTCATTATCATAAGTTTGATATCAGTTTAAAAACTTAAAATACCTTCAAAGCCATACACTAATTAGTCCTTTAAATCCGTATCCAGCAACGTCAAGCGTTGTTATAAGGCAAAAAAATGCGTGGTAGCCCACAGAGCCGATAAAGGCTTTAAACACTGTAAAGTATTTGAAGTCAATAGAGCGCATGAGTATACAATGGTAGTGCTACGTCTTACTGCAATATGCTGTTTTACTGCATCAATCTTAATCACTTGGCATCCAATTGTAACCTGACTAAGTTTATCGAAATTTCAACAAGGATTACTTCATGTTGCGTTATATAAACTATGACTTAAAAACCTAAATTAATACAGGGATTTTTTTTATGATTTTTCCGAAGTAACTAATTTGCATGCAGTCCACCTGATAGTAAGTAGTCTATCTCCAATGGACAGGGGTTCTATCAGAAGTCGATTACACATGCGTTGCTACTCCCGAGGACTAAGATGGTCGCCTCTTATATAAGTGATATGTAATATATACTCACGGTATACGGTTTATTGAATACTTTATTGCTGATATTCAGTTACATAGATCGTTGAAACTATTTAACCCTATTAAACTCGTTACATATTAAAACACACCATTCCACAAAAATGCTAGTCTAAAATCATGTATAGCACAAATTTGCACAAACATAAAGCAATTTGCAAAGCATTACCATATCATTTTTCTTCCTTATATAAACAAGATAATGGAACAAGTCACGTGATAAATAACTGAAAAACATCCGGATACAAACAAAGGGGAAATGCATACTGGAAATATTAGTGTGCCGGTATTCTCCTTTTCTTTTTTAGCCGACTTCAAAAAAGAGGAGGTTCTCAATTCGTCTACGGCAGGATATAGATTCGTTGTTGTAATCTAACAAAATATGTTGAGCGCCGACTTCAGGACTATGTATTGTGTATGTAAAAAACCAACATATATTTAATTTTTTTTTTTGCTTTTTGGTGACATTGAAGTCAGTTTCTATTTTTTGTTAAAAAAATATCTACCAGAAACGACAACGAAAAACATCAAACTAGCACTGTCAAGCACTACTTTGTTCTGATTTGATACAGAGGGTCACCTAAACGAAGCGATCCATCTCAGACCTCAGGACACGTCAGTGTCCGAACTTTGGCAGACCTCAGGACACGTTAGTGTCCGAACTTTGGCTGACCTCAGGACACGTCAGTGTCCGGACTTTGGCAGACCTCAGGACACGTCAGTGTCCGAACTTTTGCAATTGCTTTGGCAATTGGTTCCGGGTTCGAATCTCGGCCAGACAGACATCTGAATTCTGTTATGGGTCTGGGTGTTTGTATAGTCGTCTTTGTATGTGCGGGGCAATGAGTGTAGAAAGAGTGTGGGTGTGTGTGTCTCTGTGTTGATTATATATGTTAATGGACCATGGTGGCCAGTGGTCGTTCAGGTGAATTTATGTGCTACTTTCATGTAATGAAAATCAAAAAGGGAGAAGACTAGCTTCATCCCGCGGCTTCTTCCACTTCACGGTAATGAGTCCTATATGTTGGTCTAGATCATCTATCTATGCGCTAAATTTAAACTAAATCTAAGCCGCCGTTTCTGCGTGAAAAATAGCAAACATGCATCATACCTCAAAAACGTACTTAAATACACATTATTATAGTCCTACTTACTACACTGTCAAGCAAACGAATTCGTGAACTTAAGCTAGTAAATATAAAAACAGAAATTTTATAAAGATATTACAACAAATGTAAACGATGTCACAGGCTGATGTAAACGAAATGACGAGACGCGTAGGAGAATACGATATTACTCCAGAATATTAGAGGTTGCAAGTTCGGAGGAAAAATTGTTCGAGTTATTAGTTATAACCCTCGGAACACCTGTGTTGACGCTCGGGGAACGGATTAATATCGTCCTCCTTTGTTATATGGAGAGTAGTGTTAGACTTTTATATTTGTTTGGTGGTATAGTTGTTTGTCTTCATCAATCTGCAATAGAGAAGCGTAGAGTTTGGATCTAATCCAGTTATGCAGAGAAATTCGTTAAAAGCAGTGTAAAGTATGGAAGCAAAACAATCATGTAGCTTTTAAAATTAGTTCTAAGAGATAGTATCGTATCTGTAGCTAATAACAGTTGGGATCCCGATTCTATTTGGATTGGAAGGAACAGCTTTATAATAGACAGGCTGCATGCTGCCCCTAATTCATAAAACGAGATGTTTCTAAAAAAAATCTTCAATTATTTCGTAGTAGTTCTTATTGAAAAAAGTGTCTGACTTTCTTGCAAATTTATTCATAAGCGAACCCAAAAAACCATGATTAAACTTTAATAATATAACTTAATCCAGAAAATAATGATTTAAATCATAAAAAAAAAACCAATCGAGCCAGATCGAATCAAAGATCACTATCAGATTAATACAAAAAAGAACGACTCAGTTATTCAGTATGTTTCTTTGCGGATTTCCTGCTTCCAAAAAAGATTCAGCAAGTGAAATATATGGCGGAAGCCCGTTTATCACTGTAGATGCTTATCGACACGGAAAATGGTATGTGGATGAGGCTTAAGGCACTTGTCTTATACATAACGAGTTTCCAATTGATAAATAGGGACTTTCGTGTTTATAAGGTAGTATAACTTTATGTGGTTCGATTCCGGAAGCACCGCTGCCTCATAACAGCAGTATTATGCGCTGCTGTGTTCTTGTCTGAAGGGCGTGGTATGGGAGGCATACTTATTCGAGGCGTTCTAACTTAGTCCTCATGGATAGCAATGCATACGTAGCTAATCTCAGGTAAGACTCTGATCTTATCTGGGGTCCATTACAGTGTCCATGGGCGGCAGCAGCCATTTACCGTTAGATGTAGTTGATGCTCGTTTGCTACTTCAATATTATAACAAAAGTTGTTCAATACTTAATAGTTCTGAAATGAATAACAGATGGCGCTATAAACACGCGTAGCGATCGCCACGCAAACAATAGATGTTTCACATAACAAAGCTAGGTTATTCTCGTGGCAATGCCCGCTACGGTCACGTCATAGTAAAGATCCTATTTGTTAATCCAGGTCGTAAACTACCTACTACTCAACCAAGCTAACGAGACGAACGGAAGGAATAGGGTTTCCCCCCCCCCGGTCCCACCTCACGCCCCGTTCTCGCATATATATATAAATTATTAAGACACGAATTTATTAAAATTCACATTTCATTAAAATCAACATTTCACAAAAAAATCATTATTGCTATTTTTTTCTCATCAGTACTCGCGAGCTTGCGACTGACGTCACGTTTGACATTCGTCTAGTTAGCATGGTCGACTTATATGCGCCAAATTTCATTGAATCCTGACCAGTAGTTTTTGCGTGAAAGAGTAACAAACAAATATACATAGTCACAAATTTAGGTTTTGTAACATTATTAAGATTGCTATATAAAAGTACATTTCTAAATTAATTACACTAACTTAAAAGATTATCTCATAGTCATATGCTTAAGTTATAAAAATCTGTTATTGTAATCACATCAGAAGTATAGCACACTTACTCGTATGTAACAATGTCATCTATACATATAAAGAAATTAAAGTGTCTGTGTGTAATATCAAAATAACTGCTTTTTACCAAATTCATATGAAAGTATACACGATACTGATAACAAAACATCTATTGCTATAATTTTTGTCTCTTTGTCTGTCTGTCTGTTCTGGGTAATCTCTGAAACCGTAAGATCGACTTTCACAGGTCTTTCACTGTTGTATAGTTGATATCATAAGGTGTAACTAAGGCTACTTATATTTTATAAAATGTAAGTAGGGTTCCGCACAAAAAATTAAAACCTAAGAAACAAGGCGCTCTACGCGCACGCAGCCACGGTCTCAAATGCTAATGTCAGTTGCTATCACTCCTCTCTGAAACAAAATTGTGGAAGATCCAAAGTTATGGATAAATGTAACGTGTATCATTTTTTTAAACGCGGGTATAACCGCGGGGCTGAGCTACTCACAAATAAAACCTATTCCAAAAACCGATTGAGTCCAATGATTTTGATATTTGTGATTCAACGTTGCTGCCTTTGGGGGAGATAACGCCCTTTGATAACGAGCTTTTACATTTTCATTGGATTTGGGAATGAACTGTTTGATTTATTTTTTTCTCTCTGATTGGTTTCAAGTCATTTTATGTTTTTTGGGCAATGTGACATTTTAAGTAACGATAAAATTTCGGTATACATTTTAGTATATTTTTACCTCACTGCGTTATAAGGAGCGTGATATTTTTCGAGCGTATGTATGTATGTATTTATGTATGTATAAATGTATGTCCATTTCTTTGGCACACTACAGCCCAAACGGCTTGAAGGCTTGTGAAGTATGACATATCATTAGAATCGTCTCAGTTTGGAAAGTGATATAGGCATATATAATTTTTGAAAATGGCGCGGGGGAGCAACGGTTTTTTTAATTATTTTTTATCCTTATTACTTAGACTTATAGTCGGCAATTTGAGTATTATCTTCAGCTTTAAGTCTTCAAATTAGTCATAAGTATCTATTTACTTTGAAAACTCGCCCTGTGTAATGTCCTTACGTTAGACACGTTTGTATTAATTATTGTTCACAACTGTGAACAGAATGTACTCGTATGTGTACTCTTGTATGTTCAGGGCATTCTTGCATTCGCAAGTGGAATTGTATAAATATTATAGTAAGGAAGATTTCAGAGGTAGCATCGTGCAACATCAACTACAGAATAACTATATTCACTGAGAGGAAAAATCAAACTGTGCATAAAATGACGTGTCATATTTTATAATATAGAACTAGCATCGAGCAGTTTAACTGATAACAAATGGCCACTGTTGCTTATGGACAACCTGTAATCAAGCCTACATAAGATCAGAGTCTTAGCTTAGCTTATCCATAGATGCGTTACTACGCTTAAGGTCTAAGTTGGACCGCCTCGGATAAGTATGTCTTTCTAACCACACCCTGCATATTAAAACACAGCAATGCATAACTCTGTGATTAAGTAGAAATATAGCCGTGTGAATCAGGCAATCAGGTCATTCGAAAAAATGTGAAGCTTTCTAAACTAAAAAAATAATTTTAATACATATTTGCTGATACCAAATTCATATTTAGACAAATGTTTCAATATTGTACATATATCCGAAATCCAGTAAAAGCTACTAACAAGTTGTTTCAACCGGTCCTTTTTGGCCTAAATTCATTGCAAATGTACCGTGAACTTTCTTACCGTGACCCTCTATATAATATTCTGTTGGAGAAATTTCTGAAGCATTATACAAGAGCTTGGAGCAGTAAAATTTTATGTCGGGTTAAAATATATATATTTCGGGCTTTACGATGTGAATTGGTCAATCGTAATTGATAAGGGTAATGTGGTCTGGGCAAGAAAGGTTCGAGGTGGACCGTAATATATTGTAAATCAAAAATCAAGACCGATTTGCTTGAACGTGTCGCTTCAACGAAATGAGACGTATTTCAAGGATACAAACATTGATTCGTTGATAGATATCTGGTGTTTCAAAGTGGTTCAACCATTTTCAGTTAGATTCTGAAGGCACCGTCGCGGTTGTTTCTGTCTTATCACAGTCGTGTTTAGCGCTACTCTATTCTGGTGGGTAGATAGGACATAGTTATCCAAAGCGTTCCAATTTAGTTCTCAAGGCAGCAATGTATCTATGGCCAATGTGTTCAGTAAAGTCTGAATCCTTGTTTGCCACTTGTATGTTGTAAAAAAAATGGTTAGGTTTTCGATATCAATACTATGTATGAACAGTAAAATACTTAATATTATAAATTTCTGTATAAGTATGAATTTTACTGAAAGTAGTACTGATCTTTTTTCTTATCTAATTAGTGACCGTTAATTTTCTACCTCCTACATTCGAGAACCAAAATTAAAATTTCATCACCTATGGTTTTTTTAGATCAAAAAAGCATATCACGAAGAATCCTAAATGTCCTCTACCCGCAATTGCAGGGACGTTGTAGAATATTTAAACATCTTTGAAAATGGCTACAGCCCAAGGAGTTTTACATCGTCACCTATTTTTGTAGCTATAATGTGGAATAAAGCATTTTAGGTCACTATTTTTTTTCACTTTTTCTTTTTCTTAACATTATAATTCAGAGGATAATCCTGTATCTGGTTTGTTTTATGGCGACCTCTCGCTGAATTAGGACCATAAAATATCCGAGTTATTTTAAGGAAAGAAGTGGTAGTAAAACTAGACTTAGGATTTTCGTTATCACTCACTTTGCTATCTAATAACTATTTTATGATACGACGCCGTAAATAGATTCTTGCACTGCATTTGTTATATCTACGTACGTGACGTATGTCTAAAGCTTATGGATAGTTATCGTATAGAAAAATACTATTTTGTCTGTCACACGGCTCGGCTAGCACCTCTGAAGATACAAATGCATCTTATTGATCTTCTAGCATCGGCGATCGACAGTTTAACGGACGCGCACGTAAAACTTATAAATCACGAATTTTTCATCGGCTGTTAAAAATGACCGACTGTATTAAAATAAAAAATCATAATAAATGAGCGATTCGTCTTAATTATGAAAAATAAGTTTTATAATAACTATCAGGCCTTGAAGGCTTGAAAATCTTTATTTTTTATCACAAAAAATTTGAATATTTCAAAAAATATTCGCAAGAAACCTGGCTTTATAACGATAACGAGTTGAAATGTACCAAAAAAAGTATTTGGTATTCAACTCAATGCCCCATTCGGGCTAGACGCTAAAACTCTGAATTACTTGGCAAAGTCCTTCGATAAATTCTCGCGCAACGGTTCAGAGTATTTCATAAGGAAAATTGTAAATACATTCAGCTAAAGTAGGGCTGGCAACTGTTACTCTAAAAGAAAAGCCTAAAAATATCTTGCTAAAACGTAACCAAAAATATTGACTTTAGCATTTACTAGCGAGACCTTTGTTCATTTTAGAAAAGAGCATTACATTACATTATGTAAGTAATTTTATGGTCTTGCGATAAATTACTACTTTAAATTTATAACCAGCAGAATAAACATCAGCAATTTATAACTAAGCTAAAGTAAATTTGTTTCTTATTGCCGGTGTTTCACAGGGTGAACAATTAGGGTCATTTTTATTACTTTCAGATTTGAGTTATAGTTTTATGCAGTTTTATACCAGAGGATTATGGCAAATGAATAATTACGAATTGCTTATAGCAACACGAAATTCTAGATTTTGTGTTACTTTAAGTAAAACAATGGATAAAATTATTATTTAGTTCAAAACAATGTTACGGCCCTATCAAAGCGATTCAAGCAACTTGTTCTGTAATCTGGAGAGTTCAGGGTGTACGGAATCGCCATATTTACTTAAACTCGGTATTTTCGCGTTAATGTTTGATATTCTAAATTTAGTTACAACACAATTTGCTATAAAAGTTTTCTTCTTGTGGCAGTATTTTTTTTCATTATTCGTAGCAATATCAATTATGATAAAATTTACAGTTTTATTAAAATACTGAACACTCATCGAATGGAACATATGAAATTATTTCATTTAAAATATTTATTATTATTTTGATGCAGTAATAAAATCATATTTACTACATCAAAATAATTATGAGTAAATAAACTAAAACTAAAATTGATTTTGATAAGACGTGTCTTAACTAAATCGTATCTGTTATATGTATATAAAAAATCATTACTAAGCAAAAATATGTTTACTTTTTTACTTCCAAAAAATATCCAACATGTGCAAAGGTTTTTGTTAGTCATAATCCAGATCATAAGCCTCCAGAGGCAAGATTTAGCCGTGAACATGATGGCGCCCTTAAATCTACTTTTTCAAGACGAGATAACTTGGTAAGTCGCGGGTGTTGATTTTTATAAAAGGGACGCACACCTGACAGCTATATGTCAGATATAACGCGTGTAATTTCTTTGGAAGTTGACAAAGCTTTGCTTTTCGGAGATTATCTTTCGCGGTGATGTCGTTTCTTTGGATTTATCTCAAACGTCGATTTGGGTTGGTAGGTTAAGTGCATGTTTATATTTTGTATTTTTATGTCGTAACTTAACGTGTAATCATTTATCACTTTTATTTATATATTAACTTTCAATATATATAATTTACTATATTTCAATTTCAGATATGTATATCATTATAGAGAGATGTAACATTTATATTAAGTTCCTTGAGAGTATCTACGAAAACACATTGACTGACCATAACGTAAACAGACAAAATATCTTCCGAAACTTCAGAAAGAGATAAATGATTCATATGTAATCTTAAAGAAATACTTAACAAATTACAAACATTTACATCCATCCTAGATGAACCCTCTCACGTTTCAATTTCATAGAGGAAAGATAAAAATAAAATATGACAACTCATCATAAACTCGTTTTGCACAATAAAATCCTCAAAGCCAAATTCGCACCACAATACGCTGAGTTAGTAAAAATATGCTCAGTAAACGCTTGCAAATAATAGGCGTGGGGTCGCCTTTGATATTATTTTCGGGTATATCGCTTCGCAAATGAGATAAAGGCTTTGGACTGAGCCAGAGAAAGGGATTATTTTATTATCCTCATGAAATTTTCCGCGGCTCCCGATCTGATGAGAGATGAAAATTGTATGCTCTGGTGCGTTTTGTTTCGACCGCAGGTTTCGGAAGGGTTTTATCTAGCGCTGGATTTAACGTCTGAAACTTTTGTGATAACCTGTTTTGTTACTTAAGGATTAAGAATCCAATATTTAACTGCCTTTTGCGATAATATAATCTCTAGATCTATAAATATAGTATTACATAAAACAGCATCGTATTTTTTATTATATTATTTATTTTTTGATTTAGGTTTTACGCGACTGCGTCAAAAGGAGGGTATGTATGTGATATAAATGTATCTTGGAAAATAGAGAATACGAAATATGAAAGCCAGAAAACAGACTTTTTTAAGAACATCTTTTATTTAACTCTTTTGAGTAAAACTCATATAAGGCGTTAAATTAACTACATTATACACAAAAAGTCGCTTAAGCAGTCAGGTTTTTTGATTTGATTCTTTCAAGTTTTTGCATTAAAATGCGTTAATAGTGAGCAAAAAGCATTACTATATAAACTTGAAACATAGTTCAACATCAAACACATCAATAGTTTTTCGTAAGATAATCGATATGATGAGAAGTCTACACTGCAATTGTTTGGCGCTGTAGCCTTCTCAGCATATACCGTGTCTACGCCCATAAATTAGATGTTTTGTATTGTAAATTGCATTGCAGTGAATGTTACGATAGCATAATTTAAAGATTCGTACGTATTTTGAATTGTTTTCAGACTTTTAATCCTTTGCAATTAAATTAATTAACATTAATATTTTTTTGTCAGTCTCTTAATTCTTTGCAATTAAATTAATTAACATTAATATTTTTTGTCAGACTCTTAATTCTTTGCAATGAAATTGATTAACATTAATTCATTACCAAAGTGCGTTCATTATTGACTACAAGATAAATGTATGTTCCTGAAAGTTTAACACTAATATTAGAATGCTAATAGCTTAATTAGTCCAATCCATCAAAAATCGCAATCCGCATTTGGGAGTATTGCCACTACAATAGAGGCCACGGTCGCTTGGCAATTCTGAAACGCTTTGACATTCAATGGTATTGATTTCTAACATCGTTGGTGTTCGAGATATGTACGGTCGGAATAAAAACCACGCTTCACATTTTTAAAAATTAACTTATCAAATTTATATATTTTTTTAAAGCTAATACTTTTTAACTGATCTTTGTATATCTATAAGTAAAAAAGAAGTTAGTATATGCAATACTAAATAATAAAATAATTTATAACAACTATACATTTTACGCTACGAAGAATCGCACAGAGAAATGGCCGAGAATATAAAATACTAAGTAATTTACTGAGACAGAATTATCTCATTCTCTCGCCGACTAAATCCTATACATGTATGTGTGTGTTTCTTTATTGTGACGCATTTCATTTCATTAAGTTTCAAATCACATCGATTCTAAAGATCGTCCACTTAAAAAAGATATTTGTCCGTTGGATAGACGACTGTGGTGAGTTCTGGGTTTTAAGAGGTAAATAGATACAGGTCACGAAAGTGGAGTACATACGTTTGTAGCCTTGTTCATTGTACTTTCGTATATGTTATGTCTCCATCGAATAATTGAAAGGTGAAAGAATCAGTGCGGTTCAACTTGGGTTACGACCGTCCCTCCTATTCTAACGAGAAGCGGTTAGCGGCTAAAATGTTATACATATATTCGGTTCGAAGACCCAAATGTTATATATCCGGAACGAAATATTAAAATGTTGCGGTACGAAAATAATGAAATAAAAAAGGATGATTTTCTGCATAGTAAATTATAGTGTAGACATTTTGACAACAACCAAAAAAAAAAACAACGTTTATATTTTTCTTCTATTTCTTTTTCTTTTTAATCAATAAAACTAATAAAACCTCTTGAACACGTTTAAAACATGTGGATTCCGGGTAACGTATATACGAGACGACTAGCATAGATCTCAGAAGGTGTAACGCATCTGCAATTAATTTTGGGCAGAATCTCTGATCTATGTAAAACTTTTTACCGTTAGGTAGAGTGCATGCTCATTTGTGACTTAATTTTTTTTAAAGAAAACAATAATTACGAAAACATTACATAGTGAGAAAAATGCAATATGATAGGTATACAATACACTCACATCAACAAATATCTCAAAATTTTCATAATCGATGATTTTAATAAGAAAATATTCTTTATTATCTTTATAATTAAAGTTAGAATGATGGTTAAAATTTAGAAGACCTAATAAGAAGCGTATTTTTTAACTTTAAAAGACACTGCGACACATTAGTTACATTACAATTATATTTTTAGCATAGGGAGATGTCCCGCCAGACGTAAGTTCTGCTCGGAACTTGTATGTTGAGAAATCTTTGATACCGTGATTCAGAATGTAGTGGTGCCATCTCTTGATGAGGAGAAGGAGGTTTGCCACAGTATGCTTATCTTAGTAATGTTATAAAGTGAGACAAAAGTTTGTGAATAAATGAGTGTTTGATACTCTTTCACGAATAAACCCTTAGTTGGATTTCGCTGCACTTTGACACACATAGTATATGAGTTAAATTTACACATAGAATACTCATTACCATGGTAGACATGAGGCAGGCGAGCTGCATAAATAACGTAGTATAAAATATATAGATTTTATTTTTTTGCTATCCGTCCACAACCGCTAGCGGTGACCTGTCGGTGGTTCCGACGCCTCGTAGTTATCGATGGATCGTGTTTGTACGTGCCTATTGTTTTCCGTTCCGTTAAAACATGAAGCAGTAGAGATGAAAGGACCGAATATCGGTGACCCATAAATTAAATGGTAACTACTGCGTATGATTGGTCAGTTTGTTTCATCTATACAGATGACACGGTTCATGGAAAAAAAAACAATCAAGAAAAAGTATGAAAAACGTTGCCACTATGATTTCCATGAAATTTTATTATCAAAAAATGGAAAATAATATTTTTCTTTTATAAAAAAAATATTTCCAGTATCATTGCAATAATAAGCGACTATCTGCTGTTCTCTGCTGCATTGAGTACCTACCCCAATACTTGTAATTGTTATTTGTTTTAAATTTGCCCATTCCGGTTTAGTTAAACATGTGACACTATATATTGCATCATTCCACATGAAACACTCCATATAGAATTATATGGAGTGTTTTACCCGACTGCGTCAGAACGAGAGTAATATTGAGTTTTATTATTTTTGAGCGCATGCATGTATGCATGTTCATTTCTTTGGCACGTGCTACAGCCGAAGTGGTTATCGGACTATGATATATAATATTGGAATCGTCTCAGTTTGCAGAGTGCCATAGGCTGTATAATACTTAAAAATCGCGACTGCAAATAGCGGAAAATGGAAAATATTTATAATTTACCAAAATATAACTACTAGCGACATCTAGATCAAAAAAGGGGGAAAGACTTTTTTACTACCACGACAATATGGATATCAGGTAATAAATAAACTATTCCAAAAAATATGTATAATAATACTTTCATGTAACTTTTTAGACGAAAAAGCTTAAAAAACAATAAACTGGAATTACAGATAAGCAGTCAGGTTATTTTTTTTTTAATATTTTTAACATTATTACCTACTTGTTATAATTGATTTTAAAGGTGGTAGAACCAGTGTAGTTCGACCCCCGGTCCCCCACACCTATTTCTTAACTTTACTTATTATTTAAGTAAAACCCCCACACCTATTTCTAGCGTGAAGCAGTTCTTGCGTTTCGTTGGGAGGGTGTGGTTGCCGGCACACTTTTACATGAG
>DWLI01002117.1:0-13806 GCA_018249915.1 Cecropterus dorantes dorantes
TCATACAGCTGAACTAAAAAATCAAAAATAATTTTCTATAACTTAAACTATAATAATAATTTTCTAACACCCCACGCATTTTTAACGATAAAAAGATTTATCGCTCTACTTTTTAAGTTATATAACATTATTTTCGATTTTCTAGTTCAGCTGTTTCAAAAGCGTGTTCTTTAAGGTTTTAAACTATTTTTTTTTGTAGTGAAAACTACTTCAGCATCGTTGTGATGTGAAAGTGGAACCTAAAAGCGTCAGTATTATTAAACAGACACACAAATTCATAAGATTGAACGTGGGTCAAAATGAGACAGGAAGCATTATGCAGTTTTTCTTATGCTCGTGGTTCTCTTTGTGCTGTGTTTCGTAAGCCAACATTTTTGAAGGTTTCACTCCTCCCACGAGTGAATAGCACATTTTTTTTTTTTACCTTTAAACCTTCGAAACAGTCCTCCTGATAGTAACTGGCCACTGCCGTCCATGGACTCATAATCAACCCTAGATAAGATCAGTGGATCAGTGTTACGTATCGGTGTTACGTAAGGTTGGTTGGTTGTACAGATGCGTTGCTACCCCTGAGGACTAAGTTGGAACGACTCGGATAAGTATGATTGAACCTGTAAGTGGTGCCTCCGGAGACAAATCATATAGGGGTCTTCCACCTTTATTACACGTGTGGGCATTCTCTTGCGACTCCAAACAAGTAGATATCAATAATATTTTTTGTCATCATTGACGTAGGTACACATCAAATATATCGATGAATTATGTAAGAAAAACTATTTTTTCCTTGACCGTAAAGTACCGGATACTCAAACAAAAAAAGATAGAATTCGCGGAAGATTTTATTTAACCACAATGTTATTAATATTATAAATGCAAAAGTTTGTGAGGATGTAAGTGTGTTTGTTACTCTATCACGCAAAATTTACTGATTAGATTTTGCACACAGATTAATAAATGACCTGGAACCTATTCGTTTTCCATTACTGCGGTGAAACGTGAACGTAGCAGGCGGAACCGTGTTATTAATCTTGTTTTTAATAATAATATTACAACGTAACTACGTTTTTCTATAGTATGGACGTAGCAAACGAGTATGCAGCCACCTGATGGTAAGTGGCTACTGCCGACCATGGACATCTGTAACCCTAGATCAAATTCTCACCTAAGGTTAGCCACAGATGTTGTTATCCCTGAGGACTAAAATGGAATGCCTCGGAAAGTATGTCTCCCTTACTTTCAGTCCAGAATACAACAGCACATAATACTGCTGTTATGAGGCAGAAATATATAAATAGAAATACTTGTCCAAGAGTAGAAAATAGAAGTATGTGATTGATGGCTCACTTATACATTACGCGACAATCTTAGTCTTCTTGAGTGGCAACGCATATCAAAAACAAATATACAAATATAGAAATCCATATATGTTTATCGTTTGTGCGTTTTTTTATGTAAAACGCTATGAAAACAAAATGTGTTCGCTTGGTGATTACCACACCGTATTTATTATAGCGACATCTGGTATACATTGTTGGAACTATCAACTTTCGAACAATACTAAGCGGGTTGCGGTGTTAGTTCGACTTAGTGCGGGGTACTGTTCGTAAATGGCGTTATTTTCATTATGCTATACATTTAGTTCCTGTCGCAATCTTGTCTTTTATGCATATTAATTGTACGAGCACGATGTTTCACATGTGCCAGGCGTCCCTTGACGGCACTTTTTTTTAATATTACGAAAGTAGCAAACGAGCGTGCAGTCCATCTGATGGTAAGTGACTACTACCCTATGTACATCTGTAACCATACCACCATAAGATCAGTCTTACTTGGCATTAATCACAGATGCATTGCTACCCCTGTGGACTAAGTTGGACCTCTTCGTTTAAATAAGTCTCCTTTACCACACTCTTCGGACTACAACAGCAGTGCATAACACAGCTATTATTATGCAAAAATAAAATAATATATGTATGTGTACAGGCGTAAGTCGACAGATATTGTGTTTCAATATTTTAGAGTTGTCTATCTTTTTTAGTCTATGTCAATGTTATTTTTTATTCGATTGAAAAGATTTTTTGTTATGTTCCTAAGTAATACCATCACTTTTTCTATTAAGAGTTTAATTAAACAAAAAACATTTTTTGACGCATTCTTATGAAAACAGGTTTTTTTATTTACTTTGTGTTAAACGTAATTTTGTTTGTCACCGCCTACAACATGTATCTACTTAGTACTTATTTTCAGATAATAGTTTTCAAGCTGTCGGTTTTTTTTAATTATTTCTAAAAAAATAATTTAATTTACAACTTCTTAGTTGCGTCAATAAGTAAAAAATCGTTCCTCCCCCCTCCCCCGTCCTTTTTCCTATTTACAAGCACTCTTCTTAATTATATTTGTATAGCCTATGTCATTCTGCAACCTGAAACGGTTCTAATGATATGTTACAATCCGCTCGAAACGCATTACCCTCCTGCTGACGCAGTCGGCAAAACAATATATCCCACTGCCCTTTTCTATTTAACAATCGGCTTTTTTTTTCATGATTTTTACTTCAACTGCATTACCTAAAACAATTAAATTTCTGCAATATAGTAGGTATATTATATTTCATTTTTTGATACTCGCGCGGTACGTAAATTTTCCATACATGGGCATGTATGTAGGTAAATGAGACCTTAGTGTTAAATTTAAAGTTTCTAGGTTAACTTGTGGCGATAGGCCGTAGGAAGTTCCTTGTAGCTTGTAGGACACAAGCGTCTGCGACTTTATTAGTAACATATTACGAGGTCATGTTTAACTGTAGATGTTGCGTCTAATCGTACAATTAGAATTTACAATCTTACGCATTTTTTTAATGGACGTACGCAAGACAGATAAGGTAAAAGATATTTACTAAGTAGTTCATTTAAAAATATATATATTATTAAAAACATAACGTCTATCATATTTTTTCTTTTTAGTTTAAACAGTCGGTTTTTTATTGTTTTTAAAAGTGAAACTTCTTTAGAATTAAATTTCAGAACAAAATCGCTAGAACTAGATGGAGCTGTATCCCTTTCTGAACCACGATAACAAAAAACCTAGAATTGAGAACTTGGTTAGCGGCCCTTAATTTTATAATTTATTATTTAAATTTTATTCATTAAAAATATAAAAACAAAAACCGGCCAAGTAAGAGTCAGAATCACGCAAGAAAGGCACAATTGCCAAAAAATCGTTTGTTGTATAGTAGGCTCCTTCAATATTTTCTTATATTTCAATTTAATTATTTATTCTTAAGGCTAATATATAGCTGAATGTTGTGTGGACATATTGCCGTTTACCTGTTGCCGTTATTAAAATCGAGCAAAAAAATCACGTTTGTTGTATGGGAGCCCTATTTAAATGTTTATTTTATTATATTTTTAGTATACATCAATGTGAATATTTCAACTGTCTAGCTATCACGGTTCATGAGATACAGCCCGGTGATAGACAGACGTTCAGATGGACAGACGGATAGCGGAATCTTAATAATAAGGTCCTGTACCCTTTGGGCACTTCTGTGAAATCACTGTTTTTGAATTGTGTCATTATTTAATCCTAGCAGCGATATGTCATCCATCAAGCCTGTTACCAGAGCCTTGCCTTATACCAAAGTAATAAATAAACAAACTAGTGTCCGACCGAAACAGGATTTTCAGTCAAAACCGAAACCAAACTTTCGGCCCGGCTCTCAGTTTCGGCCGAAACCGAAACCGACAATAAAGTAACCATATTATAAATTACTGCTGCTACATTATATGCTGAAATGTACTGTATTTTTAACACATTTTCATATACACACATACGGTTTATGTCGAATTAAATAACAAGAAAATAATTAAAATATGTAACAAATAACTCTAACCCGAAGCGTCAGAAGCAGGGTAATGTTTTTCGAGAGTATGTATGTACGTCTAGAATATGTATGTATGTATAGAGTATGTACGTATAACAAAAAAAAAGTTTTAAGCACTTTTTAAGCGGGTTTTCTCTTTTTATATATTTTTTAACAGAAAGTTATTCATAAACATTATCTTACATTGTGTCCATAGCCAGCCTTATCTAGGTGTATATGTATATGATCATATGTACGATGTAGACATGTATTTGTATGAAGTATGTGTAAAAGTGCTCGCGCAAAGCGTGGGTGTTGCATGAATATGCGTGCGTGTGTGTGCTCGTGTGTGTGGCGCGCGTGTATGCGTGAGTGTGCGCGTGTGTGTATGTGTGTGTGCGAGTGTGTGTGCATGTTTGTGCGTGTGTGTATGTCACACACATGTGCGTGTGTGTGTAAAAGTAGTAGCTTAAGACACTATGATTGATTACACTGTACATTATACGAATATACATGTGCATCTCTAAGCTAATTGTTGTTGTCTTATTTTTTAAGATTGACACTACTGTTATAAGCACGCTATAGAATATTATATAACATCGTCATTAATAATTATTTCATTATTATGTAAGCATAGTACTTAGATAAGTAAGTTGCTGCCGACAAACTGTTGCACAGTTTGGCAGTCTGTAAAACTGTGTACTTTCTTTTTAAATAAATAATAATAAAATGTTACTAATTTCAGTATTAACACTCGTTTCGGCGCGGCCAAAACCAAAACGAAGGCCGAAACCGAAACTAAACTTTCGATCAGTCAATAACAAATATATATTCGACAAGTATCTGTCAAATTAACATAATGATTAGGTATTTGCAATACAATTTTAATGTCGATGCAAATGAATTGTACATACATGTTTTTTAGTCACAGGTTGGTGCTAATTAGTCAAAATTTGCCGAAAACCAATATAAAGGTGCTAATTTAATTAATTTTATTGCGTATTTCTTTCCTTGAAATTTTTGCCCTCTGTTTTATGCCCTTATTCATAAAAGTCCTGGGAACAGGACCGTCACTTAAAGATTCATCGTCAACACATTATCGCCCCATTACTGAGACGCTTCTCCCAGAATATATATGTGCATATATAAAGTAAGTTCAGCGATTAGGTATTATTTCCCGATGCCGCATCCGACTGACATGATTCAAATGACATTATTTATGCGGAAATTGAAAAAATCTGCTATTTTCCCAGAAAATGTAAAAGACACGACTTTAAAGTCTAGAATAACAAAGCCGTTACCGGATAGATTTGATATTTCGTCTTTTTATTTGATAGGGTATTAATTCACGATTTTTTTCTTCAGTCACGTGAAACCGCGAAACACGGTTAGTTCTGTATAAAATTCCATTCGCTTTATATAAGTTAGTACGAGTATATTCCGTAGAACACGCTGGATAGGATGTCTAAAGAAGATTTATGTTTAAAACTAGCTTTATCCCACCGCTCCGCCTGCTACGGTCAGTTACCTACGATAAAGTAACCCATGTATTAATCCAGGTGATATGTTAAATCAATGAATGCAAATCGCATCGGTAGTTTTTGCGTGAAAGAGCAACAAATACACATACATCGCCACAAAATTTCGCATTTATAATATTAGTAAGGTTTGTTAGTGCATTATGTAAATACCGCTAAAATAAGCAATTTCGCAATAAATCCAACATTGCATTGCCCTAAATCTATTGTTATGATTCCCGGACTAAAAAACGTAGACTCCGCTCGATCTAATTGAACCGCCACAAATGTTGCCGATTGAGTTATATACTTGAAACAACTATCGTCTAGTGCATTAAATAGTGACGATTTCGTGCATTAACTGTCCCTTATACCCTGTAGGGTATCCGGCCCAGATCAATTGTTAACACCGCGTTATACGGCAGATAGATAAGGTCATACTTATTTAAGGTGGGGAAGAACTCCTTGTGGTTCGACTCCGGAAGCACCAAAGCCACACCTATTTCTGCCTAATAACAGCAGTGTTATGCACTGTTATGTTCTAGTCTAATATGATGGGTGTGGTAAGGGAGACATACTTATTCGAGGCATTCTATGTGATTTCATCCTACCGTAGTAATGCATGTAATGTTAGGTAAGACCGATCTCTGGGGTTGATTACAGAATGATGTCAATGAGCAGCCACTTACCATCAAGTAGATGGCATGCTCATTTGCTATTAAACATAATTATTAACCACGATTCCTTGTTAATCTATCCTTTAGAACTAAGTTGGAACGTCTCGGCTAAGTATGTCTCTCGTACCACACCTTTCAGACCAGAACCCAGCAGCACTCCACTACTGTTATTAGCCAGAAATAGATGTGGTGCTTCCAGAGCCGATCCATAAAGGGTACCTTGTAAATCCAATGTGGACGCGTTATCTGATTTTTTTAATCTCAGTTACGATTATAATAATATATTAATGCGTCATTCGTAAGCAAATCTCGTAACATATTGGCCTCTATGCTATTACTCTTGCATTTTCAATAGATCCATTTATATTATAACCAATTACAGTCTTATATGGCTATGTTTGTTTATATTTAACGATTTCCGCATACTACTTAACTTCTACTAAATCCCCAACCCCACTCCTTTTTTAGTTAACATTTTTTCTTGTCAAAGCAATGTCCTGTATCAAGCCTTTTTAGGGTTCCGTATTCAAGGCGTAAAACGGGACCGTATTACAAAGTCTGCATCTGTCTGTCCGTTTGCCTGTCACTAGGGTGTATCTCATGAACCGTGTTTGATAGACATTTGCAATTTTCACAGATGATGTTTTTGATGTTGCAGCTATAAGTACAAGTACGAAAAACATAATAGAATAAATATTTAAACGCGATTTTCTGCTCGATATTAATAACAGCTACAGATAGACGCCTCAAATACTCGCAGAATATTTATTTAGATATATTACTTTAAAAATAAATAAAATAAACTGGGGCTCCCATACCAAGAAGGTGATTTTTTTGTCGGTTTTTTTGGTGGTACGTAACCCTTTGTGCGCAAGTCTGATTCGCACTTGGCCGTTTTTTTATAAGGTGATGTAGCATTCGTATGCTATTCGAACGCTCGTGCGTTATGTAATGGTAAATGATCACCGTCGTGTATGGACATCTGTGATTCATATAGAACAGGGATTCTATCTGAACTCAATAACAGATGCGTTGCTATTCCAAAAGACTAAAATGATCGACACATATGATAAATAGCCGGTAAACCACCGGCTCACTTACACATGAGGCGACCATCTAAGTCCTCAAAAGTAGTGATGCACCTGTGATCGACTTCAGATAGGACTCCTGTTCTATATGAAATTGCTTACAGATGTCCATGGGCGGTAGTAACCACTTACCATCAGGTGGACTGAATGCTTGTTTGCTACTTTAATCAATAAAACAAATAAATGTGGCGGTGGTACCTCCGCCTCGGTTGAACTGCACTGGTTCTACCACCTAGCAAACTGAACGACTTTATTTTTCCACTAGCTGTGCCTCGCGGTTTCACCCGCTACCACATAAAAACAAACATAGCATGTTATAGAGCCTATAGCCTTCCTCGATGAATTTACTATTCAACACAAAAAGACAGAATTGTTCAATTCGAACCAGTAGTTCCTGACACTAGCCCGTTCAACCAAACAAACTCTGCTGCTGATTACTGCCTATTTTTCTGTGAGATTTTAATAAGCATACATTTTGCATTACACTCAATCGTAAAACCATAAAATTATATTTTATAAAATAAATTGGTTGTCCAATTTTCATGACGAAAAATATTTATTAAATAAAGTCGAGGTTGAAATTTAAGTACTTCCTTCATCACAACTTTAATCACACTAACTTAATTTAAGAGCATTGTAATTATCTTTACTTTTCCTGTTCTTTAATAAAGACGTTCTATATACAAGTGATTTCTTTGTCGATTTGCCAACTTTTTTTTTACAATAAATAAAGTATATTTAGATTTAAGAACGAAAACAATCAGTATTTTAGAAAAAAAATACAGATTTTTTTTAAAGACTTATAACATTTAGTTGCTATCCCTGAAGAAGGAAGAAAATAAGTTGTAAAACTTCGAAGATTCGATTAAGCAAATTTAATCACGACACCCTTCAGACCAAAACACAGCAGCGCTACACTGCTATTAATATAATAAGGCAGAAGAAATACGTGTGGTAGTGGTGCTTCCGGAGTGGACCTTCAGGAATTATTTGTATAATGCAATCGCCATTTTGTTTTTTTTTGGCAAATGTGTAGTTGCTGTTGGCCCTACTGGTCTTGACAGCTTCACCGGGTTTAGTGGCGAGCCTAAAGTTTAAGCTGGGACAAGAAGACTGGGCTGGCTGGGTTGGCTTTGGTCCCCGTTTTGCCGGGTTCCTCGACTTTCCGCCTTCCTGGAGGGAGGGACGGTTGCGGACCCAGCTAATGCCGGAGTCCTAGCCTTCCGCCTCTGGTTTATAAAAGGATTGCGGCTGACCCAAAGGCATCTCCTGTGAGGTACGAACCTCGGCTTAGGTCACTTGTCAATTACGCTAATGTGGGGCACTGGTGATCCCCGACCGATCACGGGGGGATGCACGACCGGACCGACCCCGGGAATTGTGATAACACATAATAAGCACATATAAGCCTTAAATTAAATATATACAGGTCGGGTTTTTGTATTCATATTTTTTTCATAAAATACTTCATGGCATAAATACAAAATATAACTAAGTAGTATAAATGGTAACTGCATACTAGATGATGTTTTTGAAGACTATTTTTATAATATAATTCGTTCTAAGATAATATATCCGGCATATCTACCTTCTCTTATCTCCGCATCAACATACACGCGACGCAGCAAATTGCGTATATTTCTGAATTAGATTACTTATCGAACGAGCTTCTCTCACGTCTTACCCTTACCTTGAAATACCCTTGAAGGCACGTATGTACGTGACTTCAAGGGTATTTTTTTTTCAAGCGTTGGGTTAGACCTACTACATATTACTACATGTTTCATATTTAGAATTGTGAAATCAAATACAAATCAAAATCAGTAAAATCCAGTTATTTTAACAAACTTCAATTTTATTTTCTAATTTAGGTTTAATTACAAATTTTTATTTAGCCTCATTCTAACAAGCACTTTACGTATAACATACAACTTAAATTAGAAAAGCAATTTCTACCACTGAATATTCCACTCTACAAACTCTTTGATCGTGCTACGCGAGAAATGTTGGGCACATATGCGATGCATATGTACTGAAAAAATAATTACGGTAGCTAACTGCCAGCCTACTTGTGTCGTTAAGAACTTATGCATATGAATGCGTCCTGTACAGCCACTTCTTGGCTGGAAATATAAAGATAAAAATCAATCACTTAATAAAACCTATACATTACATTTTTATTTTTATGTAGGTACATACATATCTGTACGATAGATACACGGTTCGCTTTGCATTGAAATATTTTTGTAAATTGAACCAAGTTTAGTTACAACCAAAGTATAGAACGATAAGCATTATGTACTTGACTCAAGTTTTCTGAATCCGAAAATCTAAACATACATGTAAAATCCAATTTAATTTAAATTCGCAGTAATAGTTGATTCCTTCCTATAAATAACATTTTTTAACTTTATGTTGCATCTACGTACATAGGAACAGGACAGACGTGGTCAACGCTAACGGAAGTTAGTGTATAAATCTAGAGAGAAATCTGCATTTTGAATTTTAAAATGACGAATTTTAAGTCTTTGAGTGGTACATCCGTGCTCTGCCTTCTACAGTAGAATCAAATAAATAAATTCCTTTGACACTATCCAAATTGTGTTCGAAAAATCTAAGAAGATTTGAATAGTTGCAACGCCTCCGGGTCCCACTACCAAATTCCAAAACCGATTGATTATTTCGCGGTCAAAAAGATCCTAACTACAGAGCTGTAGTTTAATAGTACACAAACTACAAATATTTATCTTAGACCTATCTGAAATGTTAGTTCTGTTAGATAACAGAAAACTTTTTAATTAACTAACATTGTTCCGTCTCAGAACATTGTTCGGAGCCGAGTAATTATCAGATAATTGATTTAAGGGTATTAAAGGCATCCCGGTTGGAGAGATGCAAATCGATATCTTCACATCTCGGGACTAAGTTCACGTTTCGTTTACTCTTTTTATATAACGAGATATTTCTTTTTCCATTCGTCTTATCTTTATAAACGCTAAACACTTCCCTCGAAACTGCGATACGCTATTATTGTCCTCTAAAATTGAACTATTATACATACTTTTAGTCATAAATTTTATTATTTATCTTTTGTAGCATTTGTATTAAAATATTAAAACGAAACATTTTAACCGTTTTTTTTTTAAGTTTTATGATTAATTTGAAAAGCAAAAACATGGCTCGGTTACATAATACAAACTCTACGCTCCAGCTAAGTTATATCAAATTCATACTCTAATTTAAAACCAGACATAGTGAAACAGGACTCGACTGTTTATAAAGTTAATATACAGCCGTAAACACAAAACGCTAGAATTTTATTCGTGAAAACGTCCTTTTTGATTATAATTTAAATTAACATTATGAAATGAAGCCGAAGTGAAGTTTGTGGTTGATTATTCAATTAACACTGCCTGTAGCAGATATAAATTTCAATCCACCTTCACATCGAAAATTAAAGGATTTACTCATCATTCATACAATATATCGCTCTTGTCTTAGGAAATAATTTTTCATAGTGCATCAGATTGTGACACTGCCTATGTTATTGATAGCCCTAATATAAATTTAATGTAATATGTATTATTGATGTCGCTGTGCCTCACAGGTTCACCAGGACCTAAAAAAGGGACCCATTACTTTAATTGTAGCATCTTATGATGGAGTACATGAATGACAAAAGTGATGTTTAAATTGAATATTTTTAGTTAAATAGATTTAACTAAAAATATTCCTATCTATACATTATAGAAATATATATTATGACTTATTCTCAATCCTCCAAAGTATCTTTTTACAAATATATGCTACTAGCAGAACGCGACTTCATTCGCGCAGACATAAAAATTATCTTATGTATTTTTAATACAAAGAATACTTCTACCTCTAAGAATATGTTTACATAGTTTCTTGACAATCGGCTGAATAGTTTAGGCGTCAAAGCGTAAAATACAAACTTACATTACATTTATAATATTAGTAGGGATGTACGGACACAAAGAACTTTCATTTTATTATGGATATATATGGAGTACATAAGTTCCAATGATACGAATACAATAGCGAAACAATTTCTTGCTTAGATTCACTAGTTTAACTATTCAGATTATTTATACAGTAGAGTTGTGCAGAAGTTTTCATATTGTTGCGGAGAGAGTTACGAAGCTTGAGTAAATCTGTTCAATGTCTCAGAAAACCTCCATTAAACGCCGTGACTTCGCAGTTTCATTGTTCTATCATATTCTGAACTATCTATATTGAATTTTAAGATTGACAAATTCTTTAGAAAAATTTTGAAGTTATATTTTACTTATACAATGATGATAGTTAATTATGTTAGTTTATTTTTTAACATTTATTGGAAGCATTTAAAGTATGCATTTCGGACAAGAGAGGTTCGCGAGGAATATGAGAAAATAAGCAATATCTAATGGAATATTAATTATTATTACTATTTTTTTATAACACTTATGACTTGATGGTAAGTGGTAACTACCGCCCATGGACATCTGTAAATAACGTCGTATAGAACAGGGATTCTATATTAAGCCAATCACAGATGAGTTGCTAGTCTTGAGGTGGTCGCCATATATACGTGAGGCGGCAACCACAAAATTAATATACATTCGTTAATTTCCCTACGGTATAATATCATATACTAAATACAAATACAGATACAAAATACATTCATTCAAACTATGAACTCTTTCAGCAGAGGATGGTAGCAAATCGACGCCTCTATTAAATCAGATAAATAATACAACCTCATTCAAAGTTTCGACGCTCGTAAAAGCCTCGCATGAAAGGTAACTAACATAATTATAGAAAGGAAGTTTTAATTAAACACAGTGAAAGCTGTGAATCACCTCTTAATGATTTTACATCCAAATATAAATGGAATCAGCTTTGAAATTCTATGACAAATCGATAATTGTAAATGTTTGAAATAAGAGCTTCAATAGTCTAATCAACTCAGACAGGTTAATCTTATGAATAGTTTAGGGACCTACTATTTTATTATTTATATTAAGTTCGAGATTCAAAACTTTCTAAATTAGTAGACTAATATTCCCAAACTTATAAACCGATCAATGACAAACGTAGGGAAGCAGATTTCCTCAATATGAAACTCTTTTCAGTAACACAGTTTCATGTTGAGGACATTGTGTAGTAGGGTAAATACGGTTAAATCAACAAATACATAACCAGATGAAATTTTGATGATATTCACGACTATAAAATTACTTGATTATAGTTGCCTTTCGGCATAAAAGTGACGTGTCGTGAACGCGGCACTTACGTTGAATAATTCATCAAACGGCGCCTGTTCCGAAATAACAGTTTGAAGCTAACGCGGTTTATGATATTAAACATTCACCACTCGGCGCCACCCGGGGATTATTAAGGCTCGTAATTACTGCGACTGGATTTTTTTGCCGCTGTCGGTAAGGCCCACGGATTCCGCGAGTATTATAACCGCATCCCATTAGAATCATGCCACTTACGTTATACCACAACATTTTGTAACGAATTGAACGAATTACTTTTATTTCATTTATTGACAACTGTCCGTCCAAAGAAATCTTCGTGTTACCGGCTCATTGAGCCGTATATCTTGAGATGAGATAAATCCTAAGGAATAAACAAAAGAACTATGTATTATGTAATATCGATTTATTAGGGTCCCATTTTTCCAGCAATACCACTTAAGTTCTAGAAGTAACTACACATTTTTATATAACTATATTTTTGCCAAACACTGAAGACAAATCTTATTTCCCACATTAGTATCAGCAAATCCGCACTACATGTGCTTTAAATCAACGACAGATAGTAAGATATTAAACTGCAATTCCAGAGCAGCAGCTGACACGACCATCACATTGTCTGCTAATTGCGGTTATATTGTTCTCTACAAACTCTACAAAGCTACACAGTTACTCGTATATGGAATTAGACATTAATGAATAGTTTTGAAAAGAGAATTAAGCGGAATTTTAATTAAATACCGCTTGCTTAAAATTAAAAAACACCTTCACCACAACATGTGTTAATTTATATTGGCTTATATGGCCTTTATGGCCAGATGCAGGCATCTAAGACATTTTGATGGAAATAATTGCAATGATCATAAAGATAGTACAAGTAATAGTCTCATACCATCTTACACGTGTGCTTAATTTTCACAAGTAATTTAGTCAAAATATCAAAATTTTGCTTTTACTACATGAGTTTGCCGTGATATGTGAGATCGCAGGCAAAATTACATGAATTCATAGGGAAGATTCAAGTCTTAGTACTACAAGTATATAAAATCGCGGTCCTACGACGTTTAATCAACCCCATGCTGAAATAAACACCTTTATCACAGAGATAAATATGTATCTATTCTTAAGTGATTTTTATTATTATATATATGTAATTAAACTCGTATAAAAAATAGTCACCTGTCTTCAGCTAGTAATGTGTGTGGGGTGGTGAAATATGCTTCGAGCATCCCTCAATTTTTGAGAAATACCTTTGTTCAGCAACGGGAGTTAATGGCAGTTTCAGCCAGTCTTCTTCCTATCCAAAATACTATGTATATATGCGATAAAATTGTACTAAGACTCCTCTTCAACCTCTTATCACCCACTGCTGGGTATAGGTCTCCTCATTGGATT